>NW_019773907.1:0-19475 GCF_001039355.2 Lingula anatina | reverse complement strand
TGGGGGGGGGGGGGATGGGGGGGCAAGGAAAAAATGCGAATAACAATAGCACACTTGATCCCTTCTTAAATTGAAACACTTCTAATGCATTGTGAGTGAGGGTGTATATTTTAGCTGAAATTAGACCCAATGACAAACAGTAAAATAAAACTTCAACATTCAATTGCCTGCAACTGTGAGCGTAACTTTTAACTGATTTTAACCAAATAACAAACTATCAAAAACAGAACTGCTACATTTAAAAGGACTTTTTTTTATAAATCCACAAACAAACAAACCAATCAAGCCAAGTAAGATTACATTTCTAAATTTTCTCCACATACCTATCATAACAAACAACAAAATAAAAAGCAATTAGTACTCCTACAATTTACCTTGTACAAACCCATGTTTGAACCTGTTTTTGTCCCTTCTTAACTTTGAAACGTGACAGTTGGATCTGTTCTTTTATGTTTTCATGTAACAACATATCTATGTATAGATTCAGAGTAACGTCTTTTATTTCATACCATCAATTCTTTTCAAAAGAAAGCAGGTGTGGACCAGTCTCACCTGCAGTTACTGATAGGAGAGAAAATAATGAGTAAGTTTTAAGGGGGCTCTGTTCACATACAATGTACATGTATGGATTCAGTCTTATTACACTCATGGTTCATAATAAGCTGATGTTACATTCATAGTCAGCACTAATGCGATTACTGTGTTGAATGGAGGACTTAAAGGACCTGAATAATAGATTTCAGATGGCTGAAGATCAGATATTTTTAACAAAATTGAAATTTCAGGATAAATTTATTCAAATGAATATTGATTTTGATTGAATTTTGTTTGTACATAGAGTGTATAATGTCCAGGATATGGTTAAACAATCAATTATGATCAACTATTATAACCACAATCAAGTGTTCTTGTGTGGTTACAACATCAAATCATATCACTATCAGTGTGAAGGTACATTTTGTACAAGTGTGAAAAAGAATCAAAAATAGATGCATTCTTGATTTGACTTAAAGGGTGAAGGGCGAAAAGGTTTGCAATGTGAATTAACGGTTATACTATGGCTAGAATGATCTAGAATGAGGTGCTAAACTGCTGGTACTCATTATGCTTAACAATGCTGATCAATATTAGCAGGACTTTAACAAAGGGGTCCAAATAATACTGCTTCATACGGTTTTTAATTACCACTCATTTTAGATGCAACAGATGGACTCTTTGTGAAAAATATATGTTTAAAAACATTCCCCTTTTTTAATTTTAACAGGTAACTTTTTAGCATAGCACCGTGACAATGTTTCCATCTGCACAAGCCTTTGACCTTCTCTTATTTAAATTGAGAAATGTCATCCTTCCAGGACATGTTTTTCTAGGACAACAATGGAAACATACGCTGAAATCAAAGCGCAAAGGGCATTTTTTGCATTCTTGTTACCTGAAACTTTTCAAGTGAGAAAAAAAAACTTGTAGGTTTTTCATTTACTAACAATACAATGTAGCTTCTAGTGGGTATCATACAAATAGTGCATTACTATGGCAGAGTTCTTTTTAAGGGCTCACTTTGTGTCTGTCAAATGGTGTCAAAGACCTGTTGATGCTCAAAATCTGTTCTCATACAAAGAAACTTATTAATACGGGCTTGTATTTACAGCAGTACTTGAGTGACAGCTCTTTACATGATGGTTTCTTATAATCATAAATGAATCTTTTTTTTAATTTTATCATTAACTAAAATGATCAGGAGAGATTACGGGGACCTCATGTTACATAGGATAGTCTGGCTTTTGTATAATCAACTCATCCACTTAGAGATAATCCGTCCTTTGCCCTGTAATGATTTTATGGTCAGTTCACGTGCATGAAGGACACTTTACGTCCTATACACATATATATGTACACATATACACAGCAGAGTTCAAGGCTTATCTCGTTAGCATTGTGATACTTGGGGATTTGTGTGCTAGTCTCCAGATTTCTCCATGACTCGGGTTGGCAGGTCCGCAGATCAATAATGGATAACCAACTGCTCAACCTTGGTATGGATTTTGTAGACTCCTTTGCATGCTCAGGGAAGTATATAAGAACTGAACAAAAAAATCTATACATCTCAATTTAAGCATCTGCTGAAACTGATGAGATGGTCACACGAGGGGCGTATTTTCATCCAATTTCTTTGCAATTTTGCAAAATCACACTGCCTGGAAGCAAAATTCTGCAAAGGAATGCAACAGAACAATTGTCATTGATTCCTTTACAGAATGCTTGCCATATTAAAGTTGCCATGTCAAATATTTGAAATTAATAAAGCAGCCTACTATGGGAATTTTGTCATGCATGCCCTTTAAAATACCCATGACTCTGAGCAATTCCAGACTTTCCTTGTATGATACAATGGAAAATTTAGGTAATAAAGAAACCATCACTCACACAATATATCATCTTACTGATGTAATAAAAGAATATTGTGAAATATTTGTCATGCATTTCTCCTCAAATCTGACTTAAAGCATAAATCATATATAAATATGCTATTAAGTATCCAATTTCAGCTGAAAGTTTTAACTCACCTTCTATCATGTTCTCCATTCACTATGACTAAAGGCGTGTTTTCAGTCTGCTTATTCCTTTCATCTTTAGGCAAACTTGACAAAGATTGCCCTTTGACTACAGAAGCGTCTTTTACACCACTGTCACTGGGAGCCATCTCCCTATCATCTCCCTGGGGCCTTTGAGTCACTTTTGAAGTTTTCATTTGGACGAAACCGGTGCTCAGCATGGTGGGATCTTTCAGGTTGTTGTTCTCCTTAGTTTTATCACCACTTTCACCACTACCTCTGCTACTATAACCCTCTGCTACATCCGACGTTGCAATGGCAGTTTTTAATGTGGTGGTGCCTGCCAAATCACTGTCAGTCATAGCTCCCCAAGCCTACACCTGAAATTTGTAACATGTATAATAATGAGGTCATGTATACATGGTGCTGAAAGGGGAGGATCTTAGGGCATGTTTTATTTAGGGAGAGACCATGGGAAAATACTTCAATTATTAGCACCTCATGCTGCATGCACCCTGAGTTTTAAAAGGCATTAGAGATTCCCCTTCTACTACTGGGAGAGGCCTGCTGACAGGAGAGAGGCATATTTCCACTTTTCTCTGAAACTCAGGGCGACTTCTATATTTGGTTCATTAACACCATTTTTCCTCTTGAAATATTAGCATTAATAATTTAGTGTACAACGCTAAGTACTGATGAATGTTAGACAGCAAATGATACTCAGCTCTTCAATCAATATTATTGATCACTGTATATTATTTTCTGCCAACAAACATCCATTACAAATTATTGACATTAGGTATATTTTGGTTAAACTCTGCCCCACCTTTTTCAAAACTAAGGATTACACATTTATCTTATCCAGCTTCACATGAGTATATTTCAAATTTGTAACAGAGATTATAATGTTAAGTATGCTAAAACCAATGCCTCAGATAATTGTCTTTTCCAATTGTTTCCTTTATCATATTTACAAAAGTATAAGGCAATTATGATCAGGCAATCAAAATGATAAAAGTAAAGCCTACGTAAAATGTGAAAAATACTGACTTGTTGGATCCTAGCTTGTACATTTTAAGTTAATAACTTTACTAATTTTTTTTAATTATACCATTTTCAAATTAACTTTGATGCAATATCAACAGACTAACACATATTTCATTAACTTTTTGAATATACACACATACATACTGTAGGCAAATTGTATCAATTTATTGAATTGCATTGAATGACAAATGGAGGAGTATCCATAACACTTAATTTTGAAGTCAAGATGATCAAATGAACTGGCATTGGAGTGGAAATGACAAATAAAATTATTTATACTACATCCTCCAGATATACATGTCATTCTCAAAAATACTAGTAGATCCAATTTGACAGGATGTCCCCATTATCATATATCTTAGGCACTGCTGACCATGGTGTGTAATTTAAAAATATTCCACATACCATAACCAGAGGTCATAAATAATGTTATATAGATATTAGAGTCACATGCTGTTTATATACATATATATATATGGTCGATATATAGAAGTATGTCACACTTCCCATCAACTTGGTTCAACCTCACTCGTAACAAGCTTTACGCTTTTTCTTCCTATGCCTTTTTTGACCCCTCTCTATCCAAATATCAATAGTTATCCAATTAAATAAAATGCTGCACTTGATTTGTAACAAGAAAGACATGATTAATTTTTCCACCTTGTTCTTATTTTGTCTAAGGAACTGTTCAAAATAAATTTTATGGGCCTATTTACTGTGTACTAAATCCAATGTGATTCTTGCTGAACACAATCAGATAAAACAGATTAGAATGTCTCCTGGCGTTGAGTACATTACAGAAAAACTGGTGATTATACGAGTACATTGAAAACAAGAGGAAGCGTCTTAGTCTATCAATCTGTTTGCATTCAGCAAGAGTCCCCATGGGCAGTCCCGAAGTGGCAGACTATGGATTTAATATCACAGAAGTGGACCAAGCTTTTCATCTTAAAGTTGAGACCAATTTCCAGGATATATTAATAATGTGAAGCCAGCCAGATGGGTGTGGTCAAGTTGAATAGACCAAACCCTATTTGAAACTGGACTCATAAGTAAGCCTTTAGCTTTCACCAAATAAAAAAGATGAACTGCCTTGCTACTCCAGGCTTCATTGTATTAAAAAAAAAGTTTTTACATCACTCTTCTGAATGACACTGAGTTTTATGCATGTCCTGGGAGAGGGGGGAGGGAGAAGGCGAGGGGTATTTGTGTAGGAATGCCTCATGTACTCTGGCTAAATGAATGAAATCTACAGAAAAAAAAAAGAAACATTTGGGCCTTAAAATTAGAGCAATAATTGGAAAATGTGCTAAATATGGCAACACTTCCTTGTTGTAAACAAATTACCGGATTTCAATTAAAGTGAAAATGAGAAGCATAATCTTAAAGTTTTCCTTATCTATTTATAACTGTTCACTTTTTTTGCTAAAATCAGAATGCAATATTTATCACTAATTTGATACGCAAAATTAAAATCCACTCTAATTCTGTCAACATAACCGAAGTCCGATTCCAATAACTTATCAGTTATTTAGGTTCAAAGAACTAAATTGATAATGATAACGATAATTTAACTTCATTATGATCAAACTTTATGAATGAGCCTGATATTAATAACTTTCAACTAATGTACATCAAAGTATACCGATGAGAATAGTAATCAACGGCGGAGAACTATTATATCAACCAGATAATATATATTAGCCAAACCCAAATCGAGGAAAGGGGTGGATACTTGTTCGAACTGTTTACACACTGGCAGTTCAAACATTCTAACTAGGTTTTGTTTTAGTGCAAACTACATACACTGTATCTATTTCAAATTTAAATCAGCATTAATATAACCTTGTCTTCGACTCACTTTGTGAGGTTGCCCTCTCATTTATGCTGGTTGATGATCTCCAAAATACCAATGTTCACACACTCTCCTTGTGTAGACTGGGAAAGTTTTCATGAATGTTTACATCAAGACTTTGATGCGTGACGTTGTAGTCTCGTACGATCTCGTATAGTTTTAGCAGATAATAAAGATTTTAAACTTTTTAAAGGAGTTAATATGTAATATGTAAACGCTTTAGATTTACTCTGGCACTCAAAATGTCCATTGATTTCGGTTACTGAAAATTCTGTGCACCACAAAAGTTTAATTGGGTTACTAAATCCCAAAAATTAGAACGAGATTTCCAAACCGAGGCCTCACCTGGATCTGAGAGGTGAAGACGCTGTCAGCTGTTTTGTTATCAGGTAAATCTCCGTTTTCTTGAAACATAATCATAAGGGGCATGCATCTGCTATACTGATGTGAACTTTGTCAAAATCTGCACCAAATGAATGGTTTTGTATTGGTGCCTTCCCATAGTTTTGTTCTTACTGAGTATGCAAATTTCCAACCACAAAACGAATTACCCAAGTTTGTACCCACTCGAGGAATACGTAAACAAGATAGAAGATAAAAGTCTAATTCTTGTTTAAAATAATTTCTTGCATTAATGTTAAAAGTTTATAAAAGATTGCATGTCAAAGCAGATTTAAGTTTAGTTTGGTTATATAGTCAAGTTATTTTAGAAATTATGGGAGTTAATCACAGCAAGTGATTCCCCGGGCCCAGACAGGTGTAGTATTGTACAGGTATATAACACAGATATAAATTATAATTAACGAGCTTGGGAAAGAATTAATTATTGTTTCAAGTTCGTACTGTATGTTCCAAGGTGCAAAACATAAACCCTCATGTAAACCCTCATTGTACATGAGAGTTGCATGTCTTAACCTGACTTTCCAATGTTTTATCTTGCATAAATTTTATGGAAGTTAGACTTCAAGATTTACGTACATTTTGTACATATCATTGTGTTTTATGGGCATTTACCTAAAAGCTCTCTATTTCTGTGATAAGTAAATGCTTTTTAAAATAATTCTTCTCACAATAACATACTTTTTCAAAGCTTTAAAGAAAGCTTGATTTATATGTGATGTCCCAAGCCTATGACCAGCAGTTTCAAAGGGGGCAGGGGGGTATTTTTCTAAAAAAAAAAAAAAGGTGGCCCTTTTTATTATGAATTAATGAGTGTTGTTAGAACCTAGAATAAAATTGAATTAAGAGAGGGCCCTTTCTTGAATAAGAAGAGGGCTTATCTGGAAGAAACATGAAACTTTCCTACCAACAGGACTGAGCTGCTATTGGATAATTAAACATACAATTAATATTTGTATTTAAAAAATTACCCTTTACCAATGAAATAAGACAATTATAAGTGAAGGACAAAGATAGGGCTGATAGTGGAGTATTTGACCTAATTTATTTGTTTATTAAGAGCCTTTGAATAAAATATATATTTATAAGTTTTGTTCTTAACAGTCCCAGGCTGGGGTAGCGCTAACACTTGCCAATTTAGCAAAATGCTAAAACTTACTTAAATTGGCTAAAGAAAAAGGGCTTGATTTGACTTGTTTTAGTCAAATTATAACCATTTTGATAACAAATTAACAAAAAATTGGTGATTTGGCTAAGCGAAAAAAATTGCGCTACCCCAGCCAGGTATGATATGGCAGTTTTACAGTGTACAGTAATCTACTATCAACTGCTTGTATAAATATAGAGAATCTACAATTCAACTTGTATCTGGTATCAAGCACATACTGATTTTGAAAATGTATGCTATGATTCAAATGAATATGAGAATTAGAAGAGACTGGTACACCTTCTGTGAGGAACAAAGGTAGATGATCTGATAAGAAACCATAATATGCAGATTTTTATTGGAAGGTTACCTGGTATCAGCAATGGTCTGCATAGCATTTTGCCATTCATTCTTGAGCTTCAAATTTGTAAATCAGTATCATGTATTTGTTGGATTGATATGAGTGAGATATCAATTTAACAGGATGTTTTTCACTCTTGCATATATTGTGATTTATATCTTGGGTTCTTTGTCACAGGTGATTGATTTTCTGGTTCCCTTTGCATTTTTACTTTTGCAAAACAGCCCAATAAAACTTTTTTTTTTGCTATGTAACACATATATGTCGGTTCATAGTGACTAACATATTTAATAGTATATTAGTTAGAAAATACTATAATTGAGTACTAGTTAATTTGTCAGACAATGATATCTTTTTATAATAATTCACCCAAATTTTGTCATTATAAAAAGGACCTCCGCAATTTGAAGTATGTTTTTCTAGATACATTTTCATGGTAAAACTGATCGTGTTTTTATAGGATAATCTTGATATTCCTGGATGGCCTTTTGCTGTATTTATCTTATCATATTTATAGCTCAAAGGTGCAGCATATACTTCTTGCGTAGGAATATATATTTTTTCATATGTTCTATGTGTATATCAAATGTTTGGCTTGATCTAGTTTTGAACAACTTCATCTGTTTTGAACATCTTTTCCCTTTTCTATTTGGTACTTTATGGTAGCTTTTATAGAAAAATGATGGCTTATTCAGAGAAAGTAGAAGAAATCCATGTAACATAACTTCCAGTTTAGATATAAGTGTTGTTATCATTTTCCAGATCTGACAAGATGGCAGAGGCACATGCTGCTGTGGCTTTTTCTTTTACTATCACTCATGAGGGAGTCAACTTCGATGTGAACCATGATGCCCTCCATGCTGTATGGGAGAGTGGGGTTCGATCATGGAAGAAAAGGATTGCCAGATTCAAGGTAAGTATTTCAGATTTTTAAAAACAAATTTCATTGTCTTTATGGTAGTTATGATTAACCACCAAAGAGGCATGTTGCTGAAAAGATGTTGCTTAGCTGTTGCTGTTGTTTACTTAAATGCTATTCTTACTGTACAAAGAATTACATTGAAGAGTTACATGTTTAAATATTTTTATAGAACTTCTAAGAATATGGTACATAGACCTATTTATCATATATATTTATTTAAGAACCGCCTCATCAACATCATGTATCCAGCAGCCCCCATAAGTTGGGTGTTTACTGTCAGCATTGTCCTGGCTTTTGTTCTGGCCAAGGTGGATGTTTCTCTGGGGCTTATAGATAGTATCCAGAGTGGAATGCCTGGGTAAGTTGAAGTTTGGCGAGAAGTGACACTTTGGTCCTTATTTAATGAACAAATATTCTTTTTTTTTTTTCAGCTACTAAAATTATAATAGAAATTATGAGATTATTGCATTAATTTCTAAGATTCTTATTGCCAGTTTTTAAAATGTTGATGTTCACCTTAAGTTTTTTTTAGTATTGGGTAAAATTGTTAATGTACATCCAGTTTTTCTTTTAGTTGGGAAAGATAATGTTAACAATGCTACATTGTGTACCATGATCCAGTCAAGATTAATTTGATGGTATTTGTTCTGACAGCATTTTGTCATATAAATAAAGAGAGCAATTTTCACTGAAGTGATCAGATTTTTCCCCCCAACATTTTCCCTTTTTAAGTACGGTAAAGTCTTGAAAATTTCGTCGTTCTTGAAAATTTCGTCGGCAGACGATTTTCCGCCGACGTAATTTTTTTCCCTTTGAAAACTTCGTCGACCTTGAAAATGAGGTACTCGATAATTTTTGAAAAGTTCGTCACCAAATATGGCCGCGTTGTCCAGCTCAAACATGAAGGTAATGCGTCAGTTGATTCAAGACAATGATACGATCAGGATATCATTGCTGATAACACTCTCAATGGGAGATAGGAACAATAGTGCGCCCCTGCGAGCGGTTACTCACAATATAGATGGTTTAGATGTGAATTCCCGTTCTCAGTTGCGGGAACGTCGGCCTTTTGTCTTTAGTTTCATTACTATTACCTGGCTTAAGGTGCGTTATCAAGCCGGTAAATAGAAGTCACAGGCCGCGGCTTTGTCATTTGTAACGCCGTTATTGTTATCGGCGGCTGTCCTAAATGAGGAAGACACAATGAAAAAATCAAGATATTATCTCGAAGTGAAATGTATCCGTCACTTCTATTCATGTCCATGTTCAATTTAGGACCATTTAACGATTACCTGGCTTGTACATGGAGATCGTTCGCAATGCGAATGGGACGAGATGGCAATATTCATATCTTCAGCGGAGAATCGTTCGCGTAATATCGTCAACAGATCGTTCGCGATCCAAACGAAACGAGAAGATAATTTTCATATTTGTAGCGGACTCCGTTCGCGTAAGATCATCAGCGGGAGATCGTTTGCGATTTGAGAGAGACGAAAAGGCAATCTTCATATCTTCAGCGGCAGATCGTTCGCGATGTAAGCGAGAATAAAATGCACTTTTCATATTAGTTCAAGGGAACCTCGTTTGTGGAAGATCGTCAGCAGGAGATCATTATTTTAACCCTCCCTCCCCCTTTGAATTTTATAAATAATATATATTTTTCATTTTATCATTAACCCCCCTTCCCCCGCTCACGGCATATCTTCAGTGGAGAATCGTTCGCGTAATATCGTCAAGACTTTGTTTGCGTAAGATCGTCAGAGGGAGATCGTTCGCGATCCGAGCGAGACGAAAAGGCAATTTTCATATCATCATCGGGAGATCGTTCGCGATGTAAGCAAGAATGAAATGCANTTTTCTTCATAAAGAAGTCTTTTAAGCCATGTAAAGTTTAGGGCCTTGGTAAAATTTTTATTTGCGGTACCTTTACCGTCCATTTTTGTAATCAGACACCATCCTTGCTCATTTTATTTTGTATCTTTTCCCATTCCTGATAAAGTTAAATATGATATGCATATTTTAAGTATTGAGGGAGGGGGGGGCTGGTAGGAGAGTTTATACATGCCCTACGTAAGATGAGAAATACTTAAGGTTTAACCACTGTTGACTTTCCTATTATTGAAAGGTTTCTCAGAGACCAGATTTCCAAGATATTTTTCATTTTGTTCAATATTTTCTAAAAAGTTTTTTCACATTGTATTTTGTCAGTTTCTATTCTCTACCAAGTAACTTAAATACACCTGCATGGTTCTATTTTAATTCTATTTGTTAATCAATGAAGTTCAAAAGTTTCTGTTCACACCCAAAGGCCGTTAGATGCCATATCTTACTTCCACCAAGGCTGCTCTACAACAATATAAGAGTATTCTTGCGAGATGAACATATCTGAATCAGCACTACGTTGCCATGTCATCAGGTACCATGTGCTCACTCTGGTTGGACTTGTGCGGAACATTGGGCCTAAGTTGACACATTTGCCAGAAGCTATGGACTTGTCCAGAGTTGCTCCAGTGTGCATGTAGGTGCAGATGTAGAGGCTGACAATGTGCAAGGGCAAAATGCACTGTAAATTGCACATACAAGGGAGAATTAACTATTATTATTATTATTATTATTATTATTATTATTATTATTATTAACTATTGCAAAGTTTTATAAAGAGTCGTAAGGTGATAAAAGCATGGAAATGGCTGGTTACTTATTTTGAAAATGCTGCCTTAAGTATCTGCATTGGCAATTTATTTGATCGGATATGTGTAAACACACAATTGGTTCAACTTACTGGATTAAAAGTATGAACATCTTGCTCAAAAGTGTAATTCTTAGCTAGTATTATAGATTTGCCTTACTTAATAGACTAACGCAACTTTAAATGCTTGTTGCTAGGGTAATATGCTGCCTAGCAATCGTGGCTAAGGTTAATTTGGGTTTTAATTGCCTTAAAATAGTTTAGTGATAGTTCTGATGCCCTGAAACATATTTATTAGCATTTCTAAACCATTTAAACTGGACAAGAAAGGTCTAATTAGCTTGTTACTAAGGAAATTCACTTCCATAGCAACGGTTGCTAAGCAACGCTTTGAAATTTTGGGCACTGCCCTTGAAAATGATCAGTATAGACCAAAGAACATTTGTGCCAAGTTTCATGCTTTTTCCACATTTTGAGCAATTTCGCCAAAATATAGCACCAGTCATCCAGACTATATCTTCTATCTCACAACAGCATGGTCTGGGTGTATGTGCATATGTCTAAAGCATGAGGGGCATAAGTTGTTGTTGTCCTGGCTATAAGGTTAAAGAGAGATGAAAGTTTTTATATAAGTTAATTTATTAAAATGATTGTTAATAGTCAAGTTGAAAAGAACTTAAATCAGTTAATGCTAAAAAATGATGTTCATTTCAGCAAAATGTATTTTTTGTATTTTTTCACGCCATTTTTTTATATACTGTTCCTAAAAGGATGATATTTATTTTTCAGATCCTGCTGAATGGTACTGTTCCCCTGTGCTCCCAGCAGTATGAAAGACAGTTCAACTCTGTTAGATTGCCTGGTGTGGAAACAGGTGAGTGTGTGGCATATAATTCCAGAAATTGTATAAAATTTAGTCCTCAGACTTCATTACTTTTAAGTAAATTAAGTAGATTCTGTAACTGGGCAATTTTTTCTTCTCTTTTGTGTTATCTGGCGAAGTCGAAGTTAGATCAGCTTATTTCTTGAAAAATGTGCATAAACAATAAATATGATTATTCAGGTGGTTTGAAATTTATTTTCATCAAGTCTGAAGAGATATTTTTACCTTTCATTTTCTAGACAAGTTGGTTCATTGGTACGACTCTCGCCACATAGTGGTCTACCACAAGGGCTGTTACTACAAAATGTATATCCATTACAAGGGCAGACTGCTTAATCCTGCTGAGTTGGAATTGTAAGTTTTAGTGTCAAGAAAAAAATGAATACTACTACATCATTTTGTTCAGCAGCATTTTCATTGTTTTCTGCAAATTTTCGTTACTGATAGATTTATTCTCAGAAGTTCAAATAACTTTTAGTTTCACATGATATAAGGCACAATCTTATGTATTTTTATTGAGATGTTTTTTGTTTTGATGAGACTGTGGAATGCTTTTAAATCTTTTCAAAGCTATTTTAATTTTTGTTACCAGGAGCTTTAAAAAGATCATTGAAGATAATCATGAGCCTGCTAAAGGTGAAGAAAAACTTGGAGCCCTAACTGCTGGAGACAGAATTCCATGGGCAAAAGCAAGGAAAGAATACTTTGGAAAGGGTGTTAATAAGACTTCTTTGGATTCTATTGAAAAGGTAAAAAGGAATTGAGACAATGGAGTTTGAATGGTGGCAAAATTATTAGATTTACTAGAAATTCATTTATTTGGAAATATAGGAACATTGTATTTTAAACTCATAAAAATTTGCTTTTAGCACACATAAGTGTGATTTGGAACTTACAATAAATATGTCATTAACGTTGTGAAAAAAATAAATAGTTTTTACAAAAGTACAATTCAATTTTTGTGTGATATTTATTTTTCCAGTCTGCATTTGTGGTAGTGTTGGATGATGAACCAAGATACATTGATCTGGTGAGGAGAAATACACGAGAATTTAACTTGAATAAATAAATGAGTAAAAGTATTTCTAGAACAAATATTGTTTTTTCATAAATAAAGTACCTAAGATTTGCTTTGAAATGACTCCTGGGAAAAGTGTAGGATAGATTACAAAGCAGCGTCCTAATTTCAGTGTTTCAATATAAGCTGTTGAATACCTGTATAGGTGGGATTTTTAACTTAAAACGCTTTGTTTTGCAGAATGAGCCCAACAAGTTGAGTTCTTGGGCCCGTGCCATGCTGCATGGAAAAGGCTATGACAGATGGTTTGATAAGACTTTCAATCTTATCATCAGTGCTAATGGCAGGGTGAGTATGATGCTTTCAAATTTTTAACACCTTGGTGTGTGTGTGTGTTGTACTTTTATTTGCCTAGATTCTTTTATTTTTTGATTTAGTCATCATTTTTCATTGACTTTATTCTCTAGATAATTTCCAGTTTTACAGTGTCAACAAATATTTTAATGCCCAGTATTTGAGAATTCACAGGATATTTATGTGCTCACTTAATATACATGTGTTAAATAGATGTTTCATATGTGAAATATATATATATATATAAATGTTTCTATAATTCTAGATTGGATTCAATGCTGAACATTCCTGGTAAGTGTGTCAATTGTCAAAGAGAGTTGTCATTTAATAAGCAGTGCTTGTTCATCATTTATAAATGTCAAAAAAATATACTCCAGCAAAGTTTACCATTAAAATTGATATAAAATTGATATAACCTGTTCAATACAGCTGAGATAAAGGCAGTATGCCACAGAAGAAACTTACGCAGCCTTTAAGTATTCTGAAGTAGTGTTAAATGTGATTTTTGATAACATAATTCATGTATATTTATATGTGTATTTTTGTAATCATGTGGTTTTGATGTTTCTTAAATTGTCTCAATAAAGTTAGTGTAGACACTAAATTCTGTGTTTTAACCAATTGAAATTATAGAGTACTTTACTGAGATGATTATATTATGGGTCATAGTGAAGTGCACCTTTCTTACTTCTGTTTGATTTGTGGATTTTACTTATGTTAACCAAACTGTCTTTGTCATCATCTGTATGCATTAGACATTTTCAACTGCATATCTGCAGTGGATTCAACCACCAGTGATTGCAATTCATATATGGTGTTTTCTGCAGATCAAATCTTGTGAATAATTGGCATTTTCCAAGTAGATTTTCACCCCCTGCTTGTCCAAATAGATGTTCTTTACTTTTGCTACTGATTCTTAGGGCTGATGCTCCAATCATGGCTCATCTGTGGGAATATGGAATAAGTGAAGATATAGCTCATTTAGGGTATGAGTTGCCCTTTAATGTACACAATTTTGGTGGGTTATACATACTAACATTCAAGCTTGTGTGTGTGCAAGACCTTTGGATCTGGTTACATTTTGTTATATTTTGGTAACGGGCCCTGGAAAAATACCTTTGTGAGAATGTGTATACATACTCAGCAGGCTTTTTACTGTTAAGTATGGATACTGTCTTGTCACACACAAGAATCTATGCATGGTTATTGAAACATTTTTGTTATTATTATTATTATTTATATTTGACACAGCATTTATCATCTGTATTTGCACCCCTTTTTGCATTTCTTTTCTTGGTAACAACTCTCCAGTTTCTGTGGTGGATGTAACTGTGGTGTAATTCTGCGGATTAAAATTGGTCAAATGTGGTACTTCAATACCTCGACAAATGGATCTGAATAAAGATCTAGAATTATAGTTATACATAACAAAAGCATGTTATTTTGCAGTACTTATTTACTGCTGAGCATATGTTTTGTCCAAATTGATCAATCTTTGTGGTCACTGATAACATTTTTGGTTATAAAATTGATAGATGTTTTACAACATTTTATGACATTATACCCAAGATGTCACAAACCATGCATTTTGTTTGTTATGCTGTATAGAAGGTATTGAAGGTTTTGCATTGATCATTTTCAAGCATGCACTTTCTGTCTTTGCTTTTCTTGTTGCTTTTTCTGTCCCTTGTGCATGATTTATCTGTTCTCTGAGTTTGTTCAATTTTGTTAGTATTATGTGGGTTTTCTTTAGGGCTGATGCCCCCATAATGGCTCATCTGTGGGAGACTACTATGGCTATAGATACAGAAACTGGGTAATTATAAAATACCTGTCAGTACTGTTCAAGGTCAAGGGTGCCTCCAGAGGAAACTTATCCATTGCTACTTCATCACATCGGTGAAATAACAAGCAAAATGGGGATTGATCAAGTTCATCCTGTTCATTCACTTCATGGAAACTTTATATACATATAATACCAATTTGCATGTGATATTATGATTTTTGTTTATTAGTAGTAATAGTGTTGTGTGTGTGTTTTTGTGATTTTTTTTTTTAGTTTTACACAATGAAAGTTAAAAGTAAATTGGGAACAGACGTATTCTCCATACTTTTCATGAATTAATGATAAATTACTCTTCAAGTTGATTTTTCGTGTGTATGTATATGGTTTAAGGATTAACCTTTTATAAAATATATCAAAAAAGTTATTTTAATGATTGAATCTCAGTGGATTAGTGATAATTGTGAAACAGATAACTATATTTTCATGATCCAAGTTTGAGTAGTAAGATATAAATGATATCATTTTAAATATGCTTATCTTGATGTGGATTTGTTGCATTTTGATGAAGTTGAGTCTTTCCTTTGNTTTCTGGAAGTTATACATGTTCAAAGTGTGAACTTGAACTCCCATGGGCCTGAAGCCTTATGCTTGTTACACATTTTACTTACATTGGTATTACCTGTTGAGCATAATTAAAATTTGATGTTAAATTTGCAGTTTAACATAATGTACTTTTGCATCAGAATTGACATTAGCCTATTTTGTGCATAGTTATTTCCTGCTTTTTGTCTGTACATTTGACAGCTTTGCTGCCTTGTTAACTTACTGATAGTAATATTGTGTTTATAGATTTTGTAAGGCTATACACTTAAAATGGCTGTGATATATTATGAATTTTAACAGAGTGTAGTTGGCCACCCCTAGCAAAACTGTTTACTGTTTGCAACAATTTTGTGATGTTTTAAACTTACAAATATAGCTAATCCAGTATTGATTTTGTGCACAATTTTGTGACAGGTATGTATTTTCTTTTTCCTACAAAAGGATGCTGGAAAATTTTGCTTGACCTATGAAGCCTCAATGACCAGACTGTTCAGGGAGGGTAGGACAGAAACTGTTCGCTCCTGCACAATAGATGCTGCCAACTTTGCCAGAGCCATGGATGACAAAACCAAAACTGTAAGTGTAACCTTTGATAAATTTAAGCTGATTATGATTGTACTGAAAATGACAGTTTTTTCTATGCATAGGAGTTGTAACATATTGTCAAATCATTGTCATTTCTATTTATCATTCCAGAAAGCTGAAAAGATGGCCCTGTTCAAAAAGGCATCAGAGACTCATCAGGAATCATACCGCCTGGCCATGACTGGCAATGGCATCGACAGGCACTTGTTCTGTCTATATGTGGTTTCAAAGTACCTCGAGATTGAATCTCCATTCCTGAAAGAAGTGCTAGGGGAACCATGGAGGCTGTCCACTAGCCAGGTATGTATCTTACAGCCCTGCTCCATGCCCCTCCCACCCCCTTCTCTCTCTCTCTCTCTCTCTCTCTCTCTCTCTCTCTCTCTCTCTACTTGAAAAAAGATGACACAGAGCAATTTGAGTAATAAATATAGAATAGTCCAATTATATAAATTTCTGATATGTAAGTTCAACCCTTTGATATGAAATGCCATATATGTATATAACATAATATTAATCGCCATTTACATTTTATTTTAGACACCGCACACCCAGACAGACAGATTGGATTTGTTGAAACACCCAGACCATATTTGTGCAGGAGGTGGCTTTGGGCCAGTAAGTCATGGTTAAGAGATACTGATGCATGCATGTGTGTGCGTGCACACACACACACACACACACACACACACACACACACAATTGTTTATTGGCAGTTTCTTTGTGGCTGTCATATTCATTTACTTATAACAGTTACTATTATGAGTGTAAAATTGAAGCCACCAATTAATTGTTTAAAAGTATATGTGTCTTTATATTGTAATGTCTAAATATGTGTTTCTCATGCCTGTCCCATTTAGGTTGCTGATGACGGTTATGGTGTGTCTTACATTATTGCTGGAGAGTACACAATCTTCTTCCACATCTCCTGCAAGAGATCCTGCGCAGAGACTGTAAGTACTATTTTATGTGTCACATCCATCCTTTGAAATATTTACCGTCCATTTTTCAAATTTCTAAATACCAAGTGATACATTTTGATCTTTATGTTCTCTTCTTTATTTATTTATTTATTTATTTTTTTTCAGAATGCAAAAAGATTTGGTCGGACCATAGTGAAGGCCCTGGATGATTTGAAGAATTTGTTTGAAGTGTGAGGTTTAACCTTGGTACTAATAACGTGTTGTGATCATTCTTTACACTTAATTTTGATATATAACAAAAGCAATGCAATGAATATCTACTTTGATTTTAATGACTGAGAAAGGGGATTCTAAGGAAGAAATTTATTGTGACAGCACAAGGTGGTGAGGAGTAATAGACAAGAAGTTTTTATGATTTCTGACCTCAAATACCAGACATTCAGACATTAGGGATGTACAATTTTCTTTAACTATCTCCATAAGCATTTCTTGTAAACAACCCCTAGCTGAAGAAGCAAGCTCCAAGGTTTCTTGATAGCTATTATAGAACGGAAGTGTAATGTTAAAGTACTGCTGATGGTATTTAATAACACAAAACAAGTAATGTGTTTCATAGCCTGTATTCCTATTAAATACATTTTCCTTTTTATAATGTCTATCCGTGTTCCTAATAGAATTTAGTTATTTATTATTTGCTGTGGTGTTAAGTGATATAATTATTTAAGGTGTACCATAGCATTGTAATAGTTATAAGATTTGTGAAGCTATGAATTGAATTTGTATCACAAACAGCTGCCATTCATATGAACTACTCATTTGTTTTGTTTGAATTTTATTTGTTTACTTTAAGATTCACTGTGCATTTTAGACAAGAGATGTAATTTTTTTTTGTCAAATATCCTTGCTTTAATTTTCCTATATCTTAGTGTAGTTAATACTGATATTACATAGAACAATGGAAATGAGTCCTATGTCGCAGTATATCTCCATAGCTGTCAGAAACTCTTTGATCTCAGTTTGAAATGAAAATTTGTTCCTGCTGATACGTGCAGAAGCATTTTTTCTTTAGTTCCAAACAGACCATGCCATATTGTCAAAAATTGATATTTGAATTACCTACATACAGTGCACAGACATTAGAGCCATAATAGTAATGTGATTTGTTTCTTTGATAGGGGTGGTGCTTTAATTTGTTCAGTATATCACCTTTTTCAATCATTTTGCATACTAAACATTGAACAGTTTTTTTATGTCAAAGAAATGCATACTTGGGATATGTGATTGACATTTTATTGAGGAATGAATTTATAAAACAAGAATATTCTTCCGTATGAATTAGGGTAGCATAGATATTAGGTAGTAGTATTAGTAAAATTCAAAACATTCAGATTGAATTGCCAAATACAGTTTAAAACTGGAACATACCAGGCTTGCAGATATGTATCAGAAATGATGAGTGTTGTTCTGTGTTGAAATTATACTCTGTATTCAGAAGTTGCAAAATTAATGCTTGGTAAACGGTGTTTTTATTTATTGTTTATCACTGATCTTTGAGAAATGAAAATCAAACCCAAGGAATTTAACAGGAAAACTATGCCTCTGCTTGTTATATTATTATTTGTTTTATTTTATTTATTTATTTACTTATAGTATTTCTTGTATTAAATCAAATGTATCTGTGTCAATTTCATGAGAAGCATATTCATATTGCACAAAAAAGATGTCTCAATATGTCATTTCTCTGCTATGACAAGCTACTTTATCTACATGAGGTTGTTCCTTGGTTTTTATTAGATTCATCGCTTGGTATCATCTGGTATAAAGAAGTATGCTATGAACGACAAAATTAAGTGGATTTGCAGTTTTAGTTTTGGTCAAAATATTTAGTCATAACTCCTGTCCAAGTTTCATTACATTTCACCTCTTTATCTGTCTAGGCCATGGTGTGAGGATGTTTTATTGTACATATCAGATACTGTCAAAATTATTTTAAAAAAGTAGAACAGTTATAAGACACATTTTGTTTGACAAGCATTTAGTGCACCTGTGTTTTGTGAACTTGTCTAGTCTGTCCAAAAGTGGGAATACTCAGATGTTGTCTTTTAGAATTTCTGCGTTTATATACTAATATTATTTCATTGTTTTGGTTTTATCAGTTGTGAGTCTTCCTTTATACCTACTGTGTTTTAATCTTGGTTTAAACCACATAATGGTGTGTACAGTGAGTGAGGTTCATGTGCAAAAAATACACGTTTTAAGAAAGAAACAATAAAAAAGATTTTACACTGTCTTAGTCTGTTGTATTATTATATCAGAAGAGCATAACCTTTACTATTTTTATAACTATGAGGGCG
>NW_019773906.1:20599-35256 GCF_001039355.2 Lingula anatina | reverse complement strand
GCTATTCATTATGGGGGACAGTAACAAATTCCACCTGACATTTTGAACCTCAATTATTTGACTTTCAAAAGTTCATCAGACAAGTGAAATGTATAGGTTTCCTCTGCCTAATACGAACCTAACTGGAACGAGGGACTGATAAAAGATGTGGGATAGATGGCCGCATGCTGTTGCCTACATGCTCTGTGTAACCATTTTTGATAGCCATCATGAAACATTTAATTCATAGTTGTCTGGGTGCGGTAAATCAAGTTATAATAGCAGCCATGTCTTCTTATATTAGTCATCGTCATTAATTTATTCTTTTCGGTTATCAGCATACACCCATTTAACTAGTTATAGTGTAAATATAGCTGTTATATTTTCTTAATAATTTCGCGTTAGGTTAAGTGTCTAGTTTTTCATCTGTTATTTAAACCTATTCATGATCTGTTGATATCCCATTAGCGTCTTACCTGCAGTGTTTGTCTTGGTTAGTTTTCAGCTTCGATATCTTCTTTTCACTATGGGCGTTTTTCTCTATATATATATACATAGTCTGTAGTATAGGCCAAGGCAACAGTTCTTTACTTCTGTGCTGAAAACACTTAACTGTACCTTAACCTACCACTACTGTCCTTTATGACCCTTGTATGTTATCTGCACAGGTGATGGAACTGACTTAGATAACTAATTCTATTGTCTGGAGTGGCTAGGGGAAATTTTACTGTCCAGCACCTTCACAATTCAAATGGACTCGGACTGTGGAACAAGCATGAAGTGATCCTCTCCAATTATGTGGTATATGATATGTTGATTGCATTACATCATGCATTTTCTACAGCGTGGGGTCAATCAGTAAACTGTCTGATGTATTTTAGTCTTAAGATTGCCAGGGGTGATTAATTTGAACCCTTTGGCCTAGTGGATTTATAAAGACTGTAGACATCATCATGGCAGAAGAGAGCCATTGGAGATATAAATTATGAAATTGCAGGGATAGATTTTGTTCATCTTCTCATCTTGTGGTCATTTTGAAGATGGCCAGTTAAGGAAAAACAGGCAGTTTGATTTTTTTTTTAAATCTACATCGGAAGACCTTACATGGAAACAGTATCAATCCCTGTTTTGACATGTGTTATTCTTATTTTATTGGTAATAACATGATAAATAATTAATCTACCCATTTTGAGAAGTACAAAATGTAAGTCTATCCAACTGGCTAGTATAAAGAGCCCAGGCATCAAAAAATAACATGTAGCCTTACGGGAAATGGTAAGTGGGAATTCTGTCAATATCTTACGGCACAGCCAATGACTGCTCAATCTTTTACAATAGAAAGGGTCTTTCTGCATATACTGTTACATATCTGTTTGAATTAAAGCTTTATGACATTTAAAAGGGTAAACTTATCAGTTAAATGCTACAGTGCATGAAATCTACTGCTTCTAATAATTGGTGTTCTATTACAAATCATGTTGCAGGAATACTGAACTTTCGTGTTGTAAGGATGTTAAGATTACAAAACCATCATCTTTGCTGCTCTTCATATCCACAAGTGATACAAGTGCAACCCCCCTTATGTAACACGTTCCTGCAGATGAAGGTTATCTGTAAATTATTCAAGTGATAGTGGTCACAGTTACGAAGGACGTGGTTAATTAGGGTCTTTATGTCATCCCCACCTTCATTATTCTTCTCTTAACTACCAATCTGTTTCCGTTGTTATCGACACCTGTTGCCAAGCAACCAGTAACAGAAGTAATTTCACTTTCTCTCCCTACTTCAGTAAGTTAGTAAGTGGAATAAAAATAATCATTTGTGTACTGAAAATATTGTTCAAAAATTGAATTTTTGCTCATTTTGTTTAGAAATAAAGGAATACTGTAAAACTCTATATGTATTTTATATGATGATAGTATGTCCAAAACTACTGGGGTCCTTTTAAAAAAAATTTGCTTGACTGTCTTTGGGCATAAAATACATGTTTTAGTGCCAAGGTGTAGTATTTTCTGGCATTTTTGTCCGTTTTACTTTATATGAACTTGAGCTTAACCAAATTAATCAAATGAAAACAGCTTAAATCAAATGAAAGCAGTCTGACCAGCAATAAATTAAATCCCAACTTCAGTTTTATAACATTTGATCGTTCACTGAATCAAGTCAAAAGCGAATTTCTACAGAATCATACTGGAGTAGCAGGTATTGATTCCTTAATTGTCTGGCTATTCATTTCTAATCTGTAAAAACCAACAGGGCTTTCAGAACAGGAAGAGGTAAGATAAAGTGCACTTGACTAAAANTTTTCGAACTTGACCTGCGTTTTATGAATATTAGTCAGCTCTGTAAATATAAAGCCAAAAAGTAAAACTGTCTTCCACTTATGGTGTTAACGCTGAAAGTGCACGGCGACGGCGACGGCGACATGATCGGCGACGACAGACGCAGGTGATGGCAATATGTACAGACACATCTGTGTCTGTACATAAAAAGGGAAATAAAGACCTGGAAACCTCACTTTCTGCAATTAAATAGACATACTTACAACAGTTAATTTCTTTCTCACTGTCACCTGTTCAGTGTTGCACTCAATTTGCCTTAATTATGCACTATGCTATATAAAACAGAGGAGGAAAATTTCAGCAATGGACAGTAATTTATATATTCATTCATCATTAGTGTAATGAAGAGCCCATTAAGTCATTTCTCATATATAGTAACCATAACTATTAGGTGAAGTTTCCCATCATCACATTTACTGTGGACTATATGTGGACAAAGATTGATTCTCCATGTGCGCATGGGGCTTCCATTTTTATATTTGTACTTCTCACATGTCCTCTGAATTCAATACAGTGTTCTTGCTATTTCATAGAAGTCTGCTGTTCCAAAGTGATACCCAAGTGTATAGAAGAGAGTGAACATCTTAACTCTGAATTTTAGAGAGTGAAATTATGAATTTATGGTAAGCATGTTACACCACACAAATTATGTATAACAATAGGGCATTTTGATAGAGAGGTGTTTGGGAAATTCTGTTCGCAGCAGTTTATCTTATCAAAACTTTTGCAATCCTTCCAAATCAAAATTGATATGGCCATTAAGATCCTACAAAGTTTCATTAAAAATCAATTTTGAAGACTACAAATTAGAGGCCTGATTTGCTTTTGGGGCCTATGGCTTAATTATTTTGGCTAAGTTGTTATAACTGGTGAAAAACTAGCTTGTTTGACAGAAAAGTGCGAGTGGGAGACAAAAAAAGTATGGTTTCCTGATACCTTTAAGACATATTCATATCTCCTGCAATCATGGAACTCCTGGTTGTTGCCAGTGACAAGTCGAACTCATTGATCACAGAAAGAAAACCCACTTTTTATTTGGAAACATTTTTTACCGAGGGCCATACAGGTGAAAATGTTTTCAAGCACTGCCCTCTTTCACCCAGGTCAAAATATGGTACTCTCCAGTCAAGTATTGCTTCATTTTTGTCAGAAGGTCAAAATATGTAACTGTTCATGTAGCTGCTAAGAAAAATGTGCCATTGTAATGAGTAGTGCATATGAGAAAAAGCTGATGAGTAGAATGCTTAGGGCAAAATATCGTTGCGACAACTTTCATACATCTTGAAAGATGAGCCTTTTGCTGTCAAGACTAAACCAGAAGATTAGGCAGAAATATTAAAGCAATATATATATTAATGCAATAAATATTTTAAATATTAAAACCATTGTTATGTGTCAGTACACTTTCTTGTGTGTTGTCTGTGCCCCTATACAAATCACTAATTGCAGCAATTTGCTGCAGGTGCATTTCAGGTAGTGAAAAAATTAGATGTGGAAATGCTGGTATACTTCAACATATGTGGGTTGTATGACAATGATTTGGATATAGGTCAATGTATCATTATATGGAATATTTTAACATAATTATGTTTAAGGCCAAGATACCTGGATAAAATCTTGCCTTGACTGGCATTTATGCACTAAATCTTGATAATTGCATTCTTCCCCCCATATAACCCCAAGGAGAAGAAATAAACTACTTCATCAAGAAATGTCTAAAAACCAAATTCCAAAGGAAAGTAATGACATTTTATGATAAACCTTACCTTACCGGCATGAACTTGTATCACAGAGCTGATTTTTAATTAATCGGTGTAGTTCATTAAGGTGGAATTTAACTACCAGATAATCTTTCTTATTATCTTGCCAGGTCATCATCTGTTTCTGATATTTTATGTATGATAGGCAGGTGTTCATGTCTTACTACGGTAATGTGAGTACGTTAAGGGAATTTTGGTTCAAAAACCGTTAAATAGTTCATAAAACATTCCATGAATGAGTTAACTGGAGATTCAAATGGTAATGTGCTGGGATCTTAGCTGTATTTACTTATCCTGGTGATTACATTAGAAAGGATGTTGTTCTTGACATAGATTGGAGTTGACTTTCAAATATTCTTTCCATGATTTGATATAAAGTTGCTATCAAAGTTGATTGGAAATAAATCAGTTAAGGTGGAATACCTCTTGCATATGGCATTTTAAGAAAAATGCAAAGTTCATTGACACTTAGGCTCTATTCCCATAGATTTTAGATCGATTTATCCCCGCGGGGAGTCTCACTAGATTACTTTCAGTTAATCCGACTTAAATGTCCATCCCGCCTACTACAAGCTGTAAGGGGGTAATTAACTTTCGTGTCCGCCCGGCTGACAGCTATTTAGCGTGAACCCCCAGGGAGTTAGGTCGATCTAAAGTAGGTCGATCTAATCTATGGAAATGGGATGTTAGACTGGGTTCCTATACCTAGGTGGATCTAACAGGATCGATCCATCTCCAATTGTTTACGCTAAATGGCTTTCAGCTTAAGTGGCTTAAATGTCTGCTAAACAATAATTAATTAACCCCTAGCAGCTTCAGTAGACGTGACAGACATCTAAACGGCTCAAGTTGATTGCGATTCAGCAAGAATCCCCTTAGAGATAGATCGATCTACAGTTAGTATGATAGGGTCTGGGAATGGTCCCTTAGTTCAGTGTCCTTCCAAAGACAATTTTCTTTCTCTTATTGCAAAGCCTCAGTAGATGGTTTTCTCCACNTATGCAAGCTAAATGCACCATAATCATTGTAAAAGAAATTTCATTCAAATGACCTTTTTTCAGAAGTGTGATGTAAACAGTGAAGTTGATGGAAGATACCCAATTCACTTTGCATCAGATTATGGACAGCTGAGTGTTATTGAATACTTAATTTCCAAAGGTGCTAAGGTTGATGTAAGTAAAAGGCCTTTCCTTTCATATCTATTCTTGATTTGTGTATTTAAGACTTATTGAAATAAATTCATCCAGTTTAACAAGACAAAAGTGCTGATCAAAGATGTATCAAGTGCCATTGTTGATAAAACCCAGTAAAGACAGGAATTTAAACTAACAATAAAATGATATCCAGAGATTTTTACTCTGATGCTTTATCTGTTACATAAGTTTCAAAAAATGGAAAGCTGTGTGAATCTGCAAATATCATGGTTTCCCACTTCTCAAAGCAAGTGTAGTATAACTGTAGGTGATTTTAATATTCCTTGACTAGTGTCCTTCAGATAATAAGAGTCTGTGTCCTGGGAATGCTCAATGTTGTATGTCTAGCTCTGGGTTAAGACGGCAGGTGTTCATAAGCTAATTTTGCAGTCAATTCCCTTTATTGCTTTTATTTTACAATTTCTTTTTTATAAAGACATTTGTAAATATGTGTGCTTTTAAAGGCCCTACTTACAATAAGAACAAAAAGGTCATGCCTCAGTCATTAAAGAATATCTCTTACAGGTGATGTTGAGGCAAGTGAGTCATTCAATTCACTCTTAAACAAGCATGCCACTTTGCATGCTGCAGGGGTACAAGCATGGCTTTTTTTTTTCATGAGAGTATAATCAGTCAGCATTTTTGCTTTTAAATTTTTAGAGGCTGATACTTGGAAAAGGACATTTACAAAAATATTCCCTGTTCTTTTTTCCTTAGGTTAATGATAAACATGGCATTTCCCCACTTCTAGCTGCAATCTGGGAAGGTCACACAGAATGTGTAAAATTACTAATAGAAAAGGTATGTACATTTTGTCATCATTTTTAGATACTAGTTAACTATATAAAGTAAACTGAGCTGATAAAGGTCACACATTCAAATTTGTTCCATATCTTTAAGTGGTTCTCACAACCAAAGCAACATACAGTTAGGCATCATTTGGTCTTTCACATTATCCAGTGCAGAAATATTTTTCAATGGTGGTCCAAGATTTTTTTTTTTTAGGGACTGATGATTTTAACTGTTGCCTTCAATATATCATAAGTTTTCTAGCAAAATTTGAAGTTCAATTTATTCTTATAGGGTGCCAAGAAAGATGGCAAAGCACCAGACGGCCAGTCCTATGCAGCTTGTGCCGAAAAAGATGACATTAAAGCTCTTTTGCGATGAACAAAGTGACCTATGAAGAATATTCAGTGACAGATGACACTTATGTTATACTGTTAATGACATTCATGTCACATCCAATGATGGCAGTTTGCATTGCCTGGTGATATCTATACAACATCATGCAAGAGTTCAGAAGTGGTGCATTCATGATGGAATATTTTATGATAATGACAAATCATTATATTTAGACAAGAAAATCTATCAGTATTGTGCAATAGATGTATTGTCTTGAGCAATTCAAATGTAAATGAATGTCATGATGGAAAAAGAAAAATGCTACATTATTAAAATTGTCTATAATTTTCACGAAGTTCCTTTTAGTGTGCTACGTTGCCTTTGCCTCAGTAGTGTATTCTTAAAAGATAGTCACAGCACTTTGGAACACTCAAATCTGGTGAAATTGCTTATATATTCCAATGAAACAGTTTGCTTATGGACCAATGTAAATATTGTAGACTCCAGAGAAGTGGATTGCCAAGGAGGTTAATATTAAGTATATAATGTAGTTGACGAAAACAGCAATTTTGAGACTTGTGTATGCAGGCTACGCTTGCTCGTTTTGCAGTAATAAAAATGCTCACTCTAAGCAAGACTTAATTTATACAATTTTAGGGTGCTTTCCCAGAGATTTAGATCGATCTTAAGATTAAGTTTTAGATCGACCGAACTCCCTGGGGGTTCACGCTAAATTGCAGTCAGCCGAGCGGGCACCATAGTTAATTACCCCCTTACAGCTTTTAGTAGGCGGGACAGACGCTCAAGCTGACAGTAATCTAGTGAGACTCCCCACAGGGATAGATCGATCTAAAAATCTATGGAAATGGGGTGTTAATGTTTTTCTTAGTATTTTTTCCTACAGCTAATCAATAACATTTCAACTGGAACCAGAATTTTAAGTTTCCAAACTGACCTGTCATAGTGATTAGTCTGCAAATCTTTAACCATTTTATACTACTGACAAAACGTTCTCACAAACACGTAAATGCAATTAACTGACCCTATAAATGGTAAAAGGAACCTAAAATCATTGTTTGCAGTTTATGTGCCAATAAGATAGAGGGATAATACTATGAGAACTTTTAACTAACATCTCGTTTGTATGCATAAAATAAAAGAAAATCTGTTTAGTATTTTTTTCACTTTATTTCCATTTTTAGTTTCTTTTAAACATAGTCCATGTTCATATTTGATACGACAGTTCTTAACGGTAAGATTTCTGGTAACGTGCACGAGCTCCTGGACCACCAAATTTCTTGGGTTCACAACGACGAGGATCAGCAACTAGCAGGGACTTGTCATACTGTGCTAGAATGTCCTTTATTTCCTTCTTTGAGGCCTCGTCAACATCTGAAAAGACAAAATTGCAAATTGCAACATATCTTGTCAATTTATAGATTAAAAAAAAAAATATTTGAAACCTACAGACACTCAAGTATTACGTAATAAAACCTAATGCAATTTTATCAACCCTTACGTCATTTCTAATTTCACTAGCATTAAACTGAACAGTATGTCAACTGTAATTTCAGTTTCATGCAGCCAAACACATTTACTGATCCGTTTTATTAAGAGGACTTGATGAAATACTTACATTTCTGATAGTAAGCCACAAGGGACTTTGAAATGGCTTGGCGGATAGCTGCAAAATGTTTCAATCAATAATTAATGGTCTGACCTAAAGAATGGCGCATTTTATACTATGGACAAATAGCTCTCATGCTGTATATAGCTAAGACTTTTTTACCATCTTTACATGTATACCAGTTCCAAGTAACAGAATCATTGTTTATAGGTAAAATGAGTTTGGGGAAAAAAAAAAAGAAAAAAAGAAACCCAAATTCCTGAAAACCTACTTTTCACCTTAATAATTTCAGGACCTGTAATTGTTGCTCTCATAAGAAGTGGCGTCTCTTTTTACTTACCATAAACTTGTGCTACATGCCCACCTCCTTTAACACGGACTCTGATGTCAACACCAGAAAATCTGTCTTTACCAAGAAGTAGAACTGGTTCCTGGAGCTAACAGACAAATGGATATTTTCAGTAAACCTATACATTTACTATCTGGCCAGAAATAACATTTCAAATGACAAAACAAGCTCTCTGAAATTACATTTTCTTACTGAAAGTAAACCTCTTGAAAGAAGTTCATAAAGAAGACTTTGCAGTCTGGTAATCCAATACACTACATTACTTTCTACATGCAGCTTCATTTCTTCTCTGAATGGTGGATCTCAGACGACAAGAATTACATCATACAAAATTGGCTGTACAAAACTGAAAAGAAGTTATGCAATATGGCATTTAAGTTACAAAAAGTAAGCTGTCTAAAATTAAAGGAAATGCACCAACCTTGTATCTCAGTGTCACAGGTTCTACCAGATCCAGTGGCTTGCCATTCACCTTGATCAAACCAACACCACGCTTACAGTGGGCAACTGCTGTGGCAGTTTTCTGAAAGGAAAATCACCACTTCTAAATTGAAATATCTTCTTCACAATGTTTTTCCAAGTCTTTACCCAACATTCTCATTTTATGTAAAGATGTATGCCATCAATTTAATTTTATACATATATAGAATCAGCATGCAAATATGGGTCTTATGGCACAGAGTGCAGAATGTTCATCTCTGAATGAGATCTATTTGAGAACCAGATTGACCCTGTGCCTTTTATACAGTGGTCTCATTGTGTAATGGAAAGAAACAACTTGAGCACACTTTTCTACCAGTCCACCCTGACATTAGGTGAGAATCTGATGAACACTAACAGTCAATAGCTCAGTACCTTTGCTCTCTATATAGTAAGGGCACATTTGGGACAAATAACTGCTTACTTTCTTCTTGTTTTGACAGCCACCATAGATTATGCGAATAAATAGGGATTTGTGGAAGGTTTCGTTTATCCAGAAGAAACAGGGGAGAGGGTAGGTAAATTTTGAATACATCGAACTACACAAAGGTGCCTACACAAACGTCTCGCACCCAGACAAATGCTCTGTGCCTTGCAAAACTTTTGTCTTCCCCTCTTTCATTACAGTCAACCTTCATAAAGGTCAACATAAACATTCAGACATACATTGTTTTTTAAAAGTAATGTTTTCATTAATCAAGCCTTTAAAAGAGGACTTAAAACAAGACTAAAATTAGTTTAGTGGTAGATTCAATATCGAGAAGCAAGGCGATCAATGACAGTTAACCTGCTGTGGCAATACGGCACCCTATCATGTCGATGAGATTGTACTAGAGCAGACTAGTCGAAGAGAAACTCACCTTACGCCCGAATACTTGCACCGATTGTATTTGGGGTTTAGTGGCCATCCTACAATACAAAACATAAAGTAAACGTCACGGGAGATCGTTTATTGGAAATGATAACATTAATTCAATGCCCAATTACAGAATTATCACGTAAAAAGGGTCGCTTTTTTGGCTTGATACCTATTTGAGTGTGGCAATGGCCTCCACAGTGCTTAAAAGAGGAAGTTAACAGGGTTGTCCTGAGTGGAATCAAAGTATTTTACTCTCAAATCCAAATTTTATTTCAAAGTCTATTTGAACATTTAAATGATACATCATGGAAAATTATAGAATTTTGTTAATAAACAAAGCAAACATTTTCATCATTTAGCAAATCCGGCACTAAAAATATTCTTTGAATTTTCTCGTTAAGAGAGTATAAGAATTGAACAGGAAGTGACTACATGCCACAACAAGCCTCGTATTCGGTTATTATATCTACAATTGAGCGGTTAACACAACACGACCTGAGCGATGTAGGGGGGCAAGGTCACGTAAATCTTAAACAAATTTTCGCGGGAAATATTTCTCTGCTGAAAGGTGAGTTGAAAAACAAGCGCTTTATTCACCAAATAGCGGTAAACGTTTTTGCATTTATCTTACTTGCTGAAATATTATGATGCTACTTTGACTTTTTTAATTTTTTTATTTAGAAGATAGTGACAGACAGAGAAATACATGTTACTGTTAATATTCTCCTCCCCAGACAAATTTGAACTTAGTCACAGTCGGTACTCGGCTAGCTTTTTTTTTTTTTTACGATTTCATTTTTAGCATGCATAATTTGTTATTATTGGCAACTGTAGTGCATGGTTTCATCATTAAAAACTTTCATTATCTATCAGCAGTTTTGTTTATTCTACTCTGTAATTTAAAGGCAGCTTTTCAACCAAAGGCATCTCTCACCCAGCACCTCTTCCTCCAAACAAAATGGAAACTGAAGTGCCTCTGAATGACGCTAGATGCAAAGAAAATATCAGTCCAGAGGGACCAACAGTTTCAAAGAAATCTAGAATTGAACCTTCAGAGAAAAGGTAGATATAGATGCACAGTACATCCGACAAAAACCTGCACTTGTCATGCCAGTTATACTTCGTACTAGCTGTGTCTGGTGATTAACAAGAATGGGAAACAGCAAAATCACAATTGATGAGTTTGCTCAGCAAAGTTTAATTTCAAAAGGTATTTAGTTAAAATACAAAGTATAAAATAATAACCTTAACAGGCTAGTAAAAATGAGGGGTGGCATGAGAATAATTTAAATTTCATAACTTATGTTCAATAAGTTCAAGGATAGCTGGTTCCCTACTGATAAAATGTATACTAGTACATAAGTCAACATACATATTTTGGCAGGACACATGTGGCCAAGTGTCCAACAGTTCGTGCTTGACAATCCCACACAATTATTTTGAAGTTGCTAGATATTGCATGCTTACACACAAGATCATTAATTTTATCTATAGGCATGAAGAATACAACTATCTGGATGCAATTCAACATATAATTGACCATGGGTCTAAAAAAGAAGACCGTACAGGAACAGGGACATTATCAGTGTTTGGTATGCAAATGAGATACAGCCTGAGAGATGGTAAGAATTTCTGCAATGATATGCTGTATTTTAATAGAAATATTTTTAATTTTAATTTCTTTTTTGAAAGTATTTTTTTATTATATATATATATATATATATATATATATATATATATATATATATATATATATATATATATATATTTATTTATTTTTTTTTTTTTTCTAGTTTTTAATTTACCTCCAGCTCCAATCATACATATTTTGATCATTGGCTATTTGCTGTTGTTTGGATAGTTAAATATACCAGTACATATATGTTTTAGGTGTATTTCCTCTCCTCACTACTAAGCGGGTGTTTTGGCGTGGAGTAGCTGAAGAATTACTTTGGTTTGTGAAAGGGAGTACAAATGCGAAAGAGTTATCTGATAAGAACATTCACATTTGGGACCAAAATGGCTCCAGGGACTTCCTTGATAAATCAGGATTAAAGCATAGAGAGGAAGGTAGATAGTTGTGTGCTGATATTTAGTTTAGACTAAGATCATAAACAAAATATATCTATTAATTATAGACAGCTGTGATGATGTGACAAATGCATCATCCATCAGTTCAATTTCATTTAATTTTAGAAATCTCTGTGAACAGCTGCAAATCTGCTCATTTGGTCAAGTAAATTTTTTTATTGATATCATATTCATTTTAGGTGACCTAGGTCCAGTGTATGGTTTCCAGTGGAGACATTTTGGTGCAGAATATAAGGACATGCATGCCGACTACACTGGTCAGGGTGTGGACCAGCTTCAGGAGGTCATCAACAGAATCCAAACAAACCCTGACTGTAGAAGGATTATCATGTCTGCTTGGAATCCTCCAGGTAGGTATATTCAACCATATTCCTGAACAGGCAATTGGGATTGGTTCTCTACATTTTGAACAATTTTGATGAAATTGAAAAAAGTATAATTTAATTTGTAAGTCAGCATGAGGTGGGGGAAAGGACAGGACACGCAACAGCTGGAGAAGGATGATTAAATCAGATAGGTTATGGGTAGGGAACATAAGAGAAACTGTTCATATCCAGCATCTGTTCTTTGCTTCTTTAAAGAGTGAGAAGGAGAAAGATGAAAATGAAATGGGGCATACATTGGACATTATCCTTTCAGATTTACCCAAGATGGCTCTGCCGCCCTGCCATTCATTTGTTCAGTTTTATGTTTGTAATGGTGAGCTCTCCTGCCAGATGTATCAAAGATCTGGAGATATGGTAATATATACATATATTTCCATGATACTGGGTAACAACAATGGGTTTATCATCTTTGAAAGTCTGTTGAAACAGTGTCTGTAAAGAAAGCATGCTCACAAGATCAGCACCATGTTGAAATTTTGATGCCCATGTCCCATTTTTGTTACTTAGTATGGTGGATGTGCAGATAAATAAATATATATAAATATATATATAAGGATGTTACCAGATCATTTAAATTTGTTCAGTTCTGTTTTGTCTTCATGATGTTCATTTACAAAACACTAGTAATGTTTCATGTGAATTTTGATGTTGTCTAGCAATTCATTGTTGAAAATCACTCTTCATGTAATGCCCTGCTGTGTTTAATTTCATTTTCAGGGACTAGGGGTACCATTTAACATTGCAAGTTATTCCCTTCTCACATACATGATTGCTCATGTTACAGGCCTCAAGGTAAACAGGGGTTTAAAATTTATTTATAATTCATAGTATATGAGTGCATTCAGAAAAAGTGATCCGCAGACTAATAGTAACAGTAGCAACTTCTTACGTCTAGCTGTACTCTTCATTTCATTATTATTATTTTTTTTTTTGGATGCACTTTAGATTTCAAATACAAAGTTGACTTTTAAGCATAAACAATTTTAAGATGCATCTGAGGTCAAATTTTTGTCACAAAAGTCATCCAAATGCTACCACAGTTTCAAATAGCATTATGTCATACGTAACTTACAGAAATAACCACAGATATTGTTTCAAATTTACCTGAAAATGATATTTGATTGCATATTTTCTGCCTGCTTCATATTTATGACTAAAATTTGAAGAAGGTATAGTTTTAAAGCTCTTTTATAACTGATCAAGTGATAAATTTGGTTTATCCTTCGGCATGTTGCATTACTGGGAATCCACACTTGGTTCAAATGTATCTTTAAAATGAAAACATTTTTCCATCATATTTCAGCCTGGAGAATTTGTGCATACCCTGGGAGATGCTCATGTTTATGTGAATCATATTGCTGCTTTGAAAGAACAGGTATTTATCCTCACTATTTTTAATTTGATGTGGAAATAATTCATGAAATGTTAATAAATTTATTGTATGGAATGGATGAGGGTTTTTTGGAGAAATCAAGCTGTAGTTTAAAAGATCTGAAAGCTGTGGCCATTTTGGTGGTTGATTGAGCTTTGCTTTGATTTCTGTTAGATTTAGATCCAATGCATGTCAGCTTTTTCATTTTCATGTAGTCATGTATACCTCCTTATCAAACTGAACTGTAGTGGACACAAGTTCATCCATCAGTAAGCTAAACAGATGAGCAATGAATGAAAATGCAGCCATCATCAATTGATAAGAGTAGGACGCAACAAATGATGTTTTGACTGTAATTGATAAATAAATAATAAGCAATTTGAAGTCAAGTATGAAGTCATTTTTTGTCCAATAACAAAGCTCGTTGTATGTTATACTGATAAGGATATATTTAATTTGCCTATCCAATGGACAGAAGTGCAGAGGATGTCATGAGCAAATCCATTCCTCCCCCTCAAGAGGTGCACGTGTATTTTTTGGTCTCACACTGTGTAATCACACTTATTTACATAACATTTTAAGAGTAAATTCATACATTCCTAAAAGAGTCCTGCAAATGTACCATCTTTGCTCAATATTCTAAAACCACAACATGGATATCAGAGATTTTGATGCCGTTCCCTTGTATGACAGCATGGGGTTCAGACTTTGAACTGAGCATTTGTTAATGAATCAAATACCAGTGACGGTCAGAGTGATAAGTGCTTCATTTAAATTCATTTAAATAGAAATTTGGAAATGAAGTAGCTGGCATGCATCCAAACTTAACCTCAATGTACCATTGGTCCTGCAAACCTTTACAATCTCTAGCAAGATGCCTTCAAAGAAACTAGGGTATATGCATTCATGCTTTTTGTTTAAAATGCATTTTTATGTACAGACACAGATGTGTCTGTACATATTGCCATTACCTGCGTCTGTCGTCGCCGTCGTCGCCGATGCCGATGCCGATGCCGATGCCGATGCCGATGCCGTCGCCGTGCACTTTCACTGTAATCACGGTACGGGGAACATCGTTTTATTTTTTGGTTTTT
>NW_019773906.1:5471-18109 GCF_001039355.2 Lingula anatina | reverse complement strand
ATCATGCTGATTTTCGAACTTGACCTGCGTATTATGAATATTCATCAGTTCTGTAAGTTTCAAGTCAAAAGGTAAAATGGTTTTCCACTTATCGTGTTATCGGTGCTGCATATATGCTGAAAAAAGTGAAAAAACAGCATAAATTCCCTAAAAGTGACCCGATCATGCTGATTTTCGAACTTGACCTGCGTATTATGAATATTCATCAGTTCTGTAAGTTTCAAGTCAAAAGGTAAAATGGTTTTCCACTTATCGTGTTATCGGTGCTGCATATATGCTGAAAAAAGTGAAAAAACAGCATAAATTCCCTAAAAGTGACCCGATCATGCTGATTTTCGAACTTGACCTGCGTATTATGAATATTCATCAGTTCTGTAAGTTTCAAGTCAAAAGGTAAAATGGTTTTCCACTTATCGTGTTATCGGTGCTGCATATATGCTGAAAAAAGTGAAAAAACAGCATAAATTCCCTAAAAGTGACCCGATCATGCTGATTTTCGAACTTGACCTACGTATTATGAATATTCATCAGTTATGCAAGTTTCAAGTCAAAAGGTAAAATGGTTTTCCACTTATCGTGTTATCGGTAAAAGTGCACGGCGACGGCGACGACGGCGACGGCGACGACGGCGACGGCGACGACAGACGCAGATGATGGCTATATGTACAGACACATCTGTGTCTGTACATAAAAAACAGGCAACACACGAATAAAGAGTTTAACAAGGCAGCAAAGCTGTCAAACATACAGACATAAAGCAGATAATAGCAAAAACAATACAGGATTTTTGTTGATTTTGATGCAATTTAACATTATGTTTAACATCACAGCCACCACCAATTTCTGAATATGTATGAATGGTTACTTGGACATTCAGATAATCTAACTATTATAGGGCATCAGGCCCTAAAAAAAATGCCAATATGTGAACAAGTTGTGAATATTTGTTCATTGGGTCTGTATATAAAAAGTGATGATCTTGTCAAACTCACAATAAAGCAACTCCAATATGATAATTTATAATGCATCACTTAGTGTATTTTTTGGTTAATGTAGTTGTTGGTGGAGCCCAATGTCATCAATGCCAGTCAATGAAACCATTCATTTAAGCATAATTTCAACAGTGCAAGATCATGTGTTCAATTTATAAAATACCCGTACTGTAGATGTGGTAGCTTCTTGGATTAAACTGCCACATCACTGTTCTACTTAATATTAAATTATTTTAAATTTATCATAAACTTTTGGAACATTAGTAAATATACCTAATACATAAAAAATTGCAAGGTTAGTAATGCAGTTTAAGTACTAGTAATGCACTTCAGTCAGTTATATTTTAAAATATTTATTTTGTTACATTGGCAATTTACAATATTTATGTAAACAATGATTTTTTAATCTTATATCTATTTTGGACTATGCTATACCTGTATTTTGAATCCTCCACGTTTTTACAAATTTAATATTTGGTGGCACAGACTCTCCTTCTCCTATTGTGATGTCGCGTACTAAAGACATACTGGGAAGCTTATCTTTCGGCTGGTCATAGTCATAGTACGAACAGATTGCTGCCTGTAGATTCCTAAAAATATATATCATAAAGGGAAGAATGAACAACATATCTTGCTTTCTGTCAAATTCTTTTAGGATTTGTGAGATAGGATTGAACATTTATAGCAGTAGTGCAGACTGAGAGAAACTACAGACACAGGAAAAAAAAATACATAAAAAAGTCAAGAAAAAGAAACAATATAAAACAGATGGATGCTACAACCAGTGGTTGACTCACCATTGAGAAGAAATATATGAAACTACACATTGACTTCACAGTACTGTCTGGTGTAATAAGGACAACACTGTTGTGATGCACAGGTTGTATGAGATAGCAACAAAGCTACAACTGTTAGACAAGTTGGACAAAATAAAATAACAAGAAAAGGTCATATTTCTGACGAAAAAAATATCCATCCTAAAAACAAAGTATCAAAGCTCAAATCAAAGATAAACTACCTTGAAGAACAGTAAGAATGAAATAACATATTATACACAGGATAAAAGACCAGGGGATTGAAGAGAGTGAGAGCCGAAAGGAAGCCAAAAGAAAGACAAAGGTATTTATGAAAGAGGTGTTAGAAATAGACCGAGCCAACACAGAAAACATGGTGATCAAATGTGCACATTGTCTACATTCGCCCTGAAGAATCCCACTCCTGAAAACTGTCAAATTTAATAACTACAAAGACAGGGAGACTGTTCTAAGGAGAGCCAAAGAAATTATTAGAGGTAATAGGAAAATGAATGTGACACAAGGTTCTCCAAGAAACATGAAATAAGTAAGAAGGAAATCTGCTCCCTTCTTTTTGCAGGCAAGAGCAGAGAGGAAAACAGCTTTTGTGAATTATGACAAGCTTGTTATCAATAGGAAAAAGTAGATGAATGAAGATATGGTCAAACAAAAGAAAGATAGGAATCAGGCCAAGGTGATTCAGAAAATAAAAAAAGATACCAATAAAAAAAGATAACTTTCAATGCATCATTAGGAACACAATGGGTTGAAAAACTTCACAAGAAAAATGAGTACTAGTTCTAACAAGAATAGGAATCCTGAGTTGCTTATATTGTAAGCACGAATTTGAACAATTTATAATAAATTTTATATTATATCTTTTGTGTGTGAGGTAAAGCTATGGACATGAATGAAACTCAGCCACTCCCCATCCACAATACCAGTCGATGACTTTGAAAATCTTTGATGGCCATTGCCATTGTATTTACGTGGATTCTATCACATTCAGCCATAAATATTACAATTATGACCTTTTTGTGGAATGTCTTCAATAAACCCTTTCTGGCAATCACGATTACTCTTACCAATTGTTCATATCCAGAAAAAAAGCACATCCTTGCGGATTCAGCTGATTATCAAGAACTCTTTGGAACTCGGATATCAGGACCTCCTTGTCTGTGGTACCTAAACAGCTAAACTGCTGCACAAAATTGGCTTCCAAGTCGCTATCCACCTCCATCGTACGCCAAACGATACGGTAACATTCAACGTTTTTCTTTCTGTGAGTGTCAAATATATATATTCAAGATTTTTTTCATCAAGTAACATTGACATTACCTTGCCACAACAACGTTGTGTGACGTCACCGTCACCAAACTGCGCATGCTAGTTTCGAAATGCATTGTGGGTTCTTCATGTAAATTAGCCATGTGCGGAAGATAACATTGTAAACATAAAAGAACTGACGTGTTTGAATAAAACCGATATTTGTTTATATCAACTTCCCAGCTAAGATTAAAAAATAATTAAAAGTGTAAGTAGTCGTCATTACAAATATAAACCAAGTTGATTTATATGTTTTCCAATTTGTGTAACCCACAATTGTTTCACAAACTTTGAAAAAAAGGTTCGGTGTCTACCCATCGACGACAGTCTCGGGTGCGCCGAAGTTGTTTTAGTCTTTCACTCTTTAATAAAGTTTCTGGAATCTTAATCTAAGGATGCTTTACTCTAAAACAAAGGATGTACATGTATTTCGAGATACTATCATTGTGGACATATATTTATGCCATATAATATGTAGTAATTTATAAATTACTTTTTTAATAAAATTATTTTAAAGTTTGGAAAAAAATATTGAGGCGTCTGAGTTATAATCTTATTGCATTAACCTCTATATGTATGTCATTTATTGGAAAGAACTTCAGTCAGGTTTAAAGGATGCTTCAGTTGGAAAGTGAGTAACTTCAATTATCGTTTCATCTCGATCTCCTGCTATATAAAATTAGGCTCAGCGTTGAAGGTTTAGTACATGTATATTAAAGCAATAATAACTCTTCGTTTCGGCCAAAAAAAGAATTTTCCTGGAGTTAACAACAATTTTCCCATACTTACCAATGGTTAATGAATCCATTTTTACATTCAAAGTTAGTCCCTGGTTTTTTTCTAAAAAGTTTGGTTTTTTGTTAAAATCTCTTAAGAGATTTTAACAGAGTATAGACATCAATGGAGGTCACGTGGTCTAAAGACAAGTTCAAATATCAGAATAAAAGCTATAACTGCTGTTTTCTTGGTAAAACAGAATATATTATATTTCTATGAGTTATTCACAAGGTTTCTATTGTGAAATATAGGTCTCATACGAAGAGTTATTATCCCTTTAATTGGCTTCAATATTTCTTACTATTATATTTTATATGCTTCTTTTTGAATATAGTATATATTGTCAGATTTGGTCAGTCGCACCCATAGCGAGATTGCTGTACCGGCCTCTCTTAGAAGACACCAGAAAAATAAGTGTCGGATTCAGTTACAGTCGAGTGAATAGATCTATCTCTGTAAAGCGAAACAAGATGTTGTAACCATAGTGCGATAACTACGACTTTGCGTTCGTTCAGAATTATTATAAAGGGAGACCAAAATATCTATTTAAAGTGAAACACACAAATTTAAGAGATTAATTTTAAACAACTGCGTATTTGACGAGCATAACATTAGAATCGTCCTTTTACATGTACCATCCCTTTTTAACTTCTCCAATATAATTACTCTATTACGTGTTTCTATATACGTATGGCCTTTACATGTTTTGAAATAGATTAAACTTTTCTGCATAAACTCAAATTTTGCTTCTTTTCATTCTTTTTGTTGTCAGGATTACCTACATGAATTTTGACAGACCTACCTATTTGGGCATGAGAAATATATACCTACATGGATGTTGTCTCGCTGTTTTCAGCTGAGGGTGACTCATGTGCACCCCCTTATATGTTTTTAATTTGATTTTGCAACCTTGTTTAGATTTTCACACAGACCTAGATTGCATTTAACGGGAAATAATGAGTTCGGCGATTCTACAGTCTGTATATCTTTAACAAACCGGATTTGTTAAGTCAAACTTTGTTGTTCGGTTTTTATGTATCTTTTTACATACTTTTGTCATGTTTAATACACTTTATTTGTTTAAAAAATATCGACATTCATACACAGTTTATTATTATTATTATTCTCAAGTTTTGTTTAAATTTCATTTCTACAACTGATTAAGTTTGACGTTACATGATATATTTTTTATACAGTTAGGGGTGTGTAGATCATTTATATTAAATTGCAGACCCAGCTGAGAAAAGTGATATCAAGGCATAGTTTCGGTAGATATCACTCTTCTGAGGTCCGAAAAACAGCCGAAACCAATATACTTTACTGAATTTTTTTGTGTTAATCTATGCAATGACTTTAGTTCTCATTATATTTGAATTGAAGTTCATTCTAAAATCGCTTGAAAAAAAAAAAAAAAAAAAAGAAAGAAATCATTAGGNGCAAATACGTGAAAACTTCAACCATCATTTGAATGACTTTTCTTAAAACTGGTCACAACTGAAAATGTTGCTGGCATGCATCTAAAATAGACTTATCAAACTACTACAACCTGGGAAAAGGCTACCCAGACCTTCAGGTACCTTGTGTGCTTGTTTTTGTTTTTTTTTTCAAACTATCACATATGCATTTTTATCAGACTCTGACCCTAAATGAACAGACCCATCTATACACCATTTCTGACTGGTACAGTAAACTTCAGTCAACTGCCAATGAAGTTAGGCCACAACATTTTAATATTTAAGGAGCTAGCCCATGTTGGCTGTAGAAGTCAGGCTATCATTTCCAAACACTCACATCCTCTCCCTGTGGTACTGGGATACACTGTGCTACTGAGCTGTTGGTCTTGTTGGCCTCCTGCTCTGGGGGATGGAACTTCAGTACTCCCTGGGCAGTAAGCCGGGCAAACTCTTCAGCTGTGAGAACTAGGGGTTTGGAGGCAGCTGTGCCTAACATAGAGGAAAATACTTTTAAATTTAGACAGTCTTCTTCTTCACTAATAATCAAGAGGAAAAAAAGTCTTTTGTCTTCCAACCATAATCTGCATTATACACAGATTCGTACTGGTTTTGGTGTAAATGACATCAAAGAAAGAACTCATGGTTTCCACATTAACACAAACACTGAGATTTCATCACCAATCCTACATCTTACCTTGACTACCTGCACAGGGTGAGCCAGGTGCTACACCAGGTGGCGTTGGTGGCGGTGGGGAGGGTGCAGGGGTTACACAGGCAGAACTATTGGGTAACTTGGGCTGTATCTTCACTTTAGAATTCAACACATTGACAACTTTGGGTGGCAGTGGCTTACTGTCTGGGTTCAGTCCCGTTACATGTGTCAGTTTTACTGTGGTAATGTGTGGCTTGCTGTGTGCGGGTTGAGCTGCTGCTGCTGCCCCCTTCTGGAATGTGACACCACAACTAATGGCTGAAGGCTGTATATACTGGACTGCACTGTCACTGTTGTCTTGGGGAGGAGTTGGAGGAGGACTCTCAAGCTTCACATCAAACTGGTTCAGCAATGGCAGCTGATCAAGGGGGGTCTACAACAACAACAAAATTATATGTATTCTCATTACTCCATTCCAACATCACTTATGAAGGTCTCGGGTGACACAAAAAGCTCAGGGGTAGGCTGCAGAAAAATTGTATAGAAATCGAAACATTGTGCAATATTGTAATGACTTAACCTTACTACACACATGAATTTCAATCAGAGTAAAAGGTTATTTCCTCAGACATACCAATTTAAACCAGACTTAGAAAAAAATTTAGCAAGATGCTGTGCGGAGAAAATTAATAACTAATAAACAACAAAACAACACAACTTCATTACAATTGTGAATGTTGCTGACTTCACTTCAAATCCAGCCATCATGTATTATTTCTTACCTGCTGAAGGAAGGAGTCACCAGAGCAATCTGAGGTATGAGACAGAGCAGGGGAGAAAGGTTCTTGTTTGATACTAACACCTGGAAGAAAAAACAACCACACTTATGAATGCCTCACTACAGTGCTGTACAAGCGTAATGAAACTGATATATTTCTGACATATTTTATTATTGGGAGCTTTAGTTTACTGTGAATTACAAGAGTGTTGGTACTTTCACTGTGAGAATTTATTTTTTTAAATCAACAAAAGTTCAACAAAAGCAAAAGAATATCTTTCACAGAGTGATGCTCTATGCCTTTATCAGTTGACATATTTTTTACTTTTCACTCATTTTTGGCACACCAGTTTACATCTTCCAATTCACCAGTATCAGCTATTTTAAGTGACATATATCACTGCTGTCTACTTACTGCTGATGCCACTGTCACTGCTGTTATCCCCAGGGTCCCTCAACCCATCTGTTTCCATCCAGTCTGGACCAAAGTCAAACTCCCCCAACTCTCCAGGACTCATACCATCTTCTAATATAGGCAGCTGAAAACAAGGAGGGAATACTGTGAGGTTCTGGGGTCCCTTTCTATAACCCCATTCACACGAGACACTTTCAATCGCGATTAGTGCCAAATCGCGATTCTATCGATGTAAAGCTTCTAGTGTGAACGCAGTAGAGACGCCAAATCGCGATTCAAATTAATCCTACTCGAGAGGTGGATTCTATCGATGTAAACTTAAATCGCGATATAAAATTTCCTAGTGAGAACGGGATCGATGTTAACACCGGAAGTTGAGGACTTAAGGCGCGTGCACAGTTTCTATCGAAAGTACAATACAATACAATAAATTTTATTTCATGTCGGGTATAAATTGAAACAAAACATTAGCTAAATACAAACTAAATTAGACTGGTAAGTGAAAGAAAACAAACTGTCTACGCAATTTCAAGTTTCTTCGCAGTCAGCAAAATGGCCAAGAGGATGTACTGGTCTGAAAACTCAGTGGCAGCATAACTAAATATTTGGGCTGATTAGAGTATTAAACAGAAAATAACACCGTACACACCGAAAGCTAGTCTTGAAGGCAGCTACTGCGCATGATCAACAGGATATACCGTGATTCCCCTAGCGAGCACAGTTGCAATTACCAGATCTAGCAAGGTAAATCGCGATTTCGTTTTTACATGTGTGAACGCAAAAAAGTGAATTTAGCTGAGCGCGTTAGAATTGCGATTCCCTTAATCTGGATTAACCATGTAGGTGTGAATGGGGCTTATGAAACAACTTGAGACTAAAAGTTGGTCTTATCTTTTAGATTAACATATGGTCTACTTCAGTTTGAGATAAATCTTGGCCTTAAAGGTCCACAAAGTCTGTTTCACAAAGGACCTTCACACTGAATGTTTGACTACACTTTTAGACAAAATCATTTAGCCCCCTTTGAACCAATATCTGAATAAGGCTTCATTCACATGCAATGTCTATTTTCTAAATTCTATTTTCTATTTGCGGTATGTCTTATGATCACTATCTGTGCCCTGAATATCCCGCGGCGTAATTACTGGCAGCGCGAGCCAATTACTATAAGTTACTATAAGTAACTGGCTCGCGCTGCCAGTAATTACGCCGCGGGATATTCAGGGCACAGACCGTGATCATAAGATAGCGCGAATAGAAAATAGAATTTAGAAAATAGACATTGCATGTGAACGAAGCCTAAGTAGTAGTCAAATTAAATAAAAATGGCCTTTAGTTTATAAAAAAGAAAGGAATGGCTACTGTTTTTATAATTGGCAACTGCAAATTTATCTCAAATTGAAGTAGACCAAAATCTCTCCCAAAGTCTTAAAATGAGGACATAATTTCAGTGTGAAGTTGTTTTAAAAACCCAGTGTACTTCAAGTCTACTTAATGTTACCACAGAAGCAACATTCTTAGCACTAAGTTTAACACTGTAGAGGCAGTGGGATTCATTTCACTGCCTGCACTTCTGGAGGGAACAATTTGTTTTTAAAAACCTTCATATAACATGCAACAAAAAGTATGAAAACCCACAGAGATCTGAAATCACTGAGGGAACCAAAGATAATCCTCAGTCTACATTCTTTTTAATTTCAACACAAAGATGCATGCTACTACATGCCCTGTGTAAAGCTGACACCCAATTGTCCACTTTCCTTGACATTATCAAGCAAAGCAAAAAATAATGTTCATTTCATTAATTAATCTCTTCATTATTCAAGACAGCTCTCCATACCTCTAAATCCTGTGGCAGCTGGTGAAGCAGTTCATCAGAGGCTAAACTTGCCTCCACATCTATGAGACTGGAGAAGTCATCTAATTTGTCCAGGTGAGCTGGATCTGGAAAGATAAACATGGTCACAATTACATACCTAACTTCAGGGCTTGCAACACTAACTTTTTTCGATAATGGCCCGAGATATCGGTGAATATTGCAAGGATGATTTGTCACATGACATTTTACTTGGTCTTTGGGCCAGTGACCCCAGTGACTCAATGGCCCCAGGTTGGTTTTCATTAGCCCAGGTCAAGCCCTGAACTTGTCCATATATTAATACATTTTGTTTGGTTGTAGAGTCATCATAACTACTGTACTAGTACACCCATCTTTCTCCGCAAGAAACATGCAGTGCAATCTCAACCATTCCACATTATCATCAAATCATGAACCTGTTCTGAGATATACTGATAATTTTCTTTTTTGTAACCAACCTTCGTATCCAAACACATTGTTCAACCAAGAAAATGCTTTTTCATATGCCATTTCAAGTCCTTCTTTCCCTCTTGCAAAATTGTATAGATCTCCAATCTTTCCGTTGTTTAAGTTCCAAGCAATGTGTTGGAAATAACTCACATCAGAATACTTAATAATTTAGCACACAAGCAATATTTTTCAATGCTGGTAGCATAAAGTGTAAGATGTGAGTCAGGTAAAGGTTTGTATTGCCTAGCCTTTAGTTTATGCCTCTTCTACAATCAGAAGAACTGCTCGAGGTTGTTTCTTCACTCCGTGACTGTTAGATCTCTTAACTTTGGTGCCTTGTTTTGAAAGTTGCCAAAAAATACAGCAACATAAAACCAACAAAAGCCATGTTCTTGGTACCAATCCACATATAGCTGAATAAAAAAATCTGCATAAAAACCAGTACCACTGTAGCTCTGATATAACTCTTACATCACAGAGTCATTACAGTCTTAAGTCTTGGAACCTGGGTTCTTGCGCCAAGGGCATGCTTAAATCAACTGGAAACTGCCACAAATGACCCCTTTTCTCTTGTTTTCAAGATTCCATCCCCAAAATTGCCATAACAAGGCACAAGGATAAAGCTATTCCAATCATTCATGTATGAAAACTACTGCTAATAATGACTGCTACTGGCTATAAAATGTGTTATAGTCTTGCTACAACATCTGTGACACTTGCATATATCTGAAATTCTAAGAGCCGCCAGTGTCATATATGCAAGCTCACCTGCCTACAGCAAAGGATGTAGGTTTTTACTTTATATATGACCTGGCTTCCAATGTTCTGATACCGTTTTCCCAGAAAGCAGAGTTTCCAGTCCTAATAGACTCCTTTCCAAAGCAAAGCAATCACTTCTTTTCAAGAAAAAACATCAGCATAAAAAAATGACATCGCATATTACAAAACTAGTAATTTCGACACTTGTTTTCTTCTTCTCTTCTTTAAGTGTTTAACAATTATTCCCTGGTTTCCTTCATCAAGATAAGTTTTTAAATATGAGAACAGTTGCATGCAGTGTGATATTTCTATTATATTATAGGCACATGATCATCTTGCTTAATAAAGAGCTCAGAGATATTTCCCATGCCAGAAGTCCTCCAGACCATTTCACATTTCCACATGGAAGCTCAGTACAAAAGCAGTTTTAAAAAATTCAAAACAACTGAATTAAATGGCAATTACTTAATTCAGTGAGATGATTTATAGACCACAGGAGATCCCCAGCTCAACTCTGTGCTTGTTTTTGTGGCTGATGTAACCAGACATTATTCACTGAAAATATTCTGCGTACACCACATCTAAAGGGTCAGCTGAGTCCAGCAACGGCCAGTTCTGTTCCATGGCAAAAAACACAGAAGAAAATGCAAGACCAAAAATAATCAACCAGCAAGTGAAACTCCCAAGAGACAAAGAAACAAAGACTACAAATGCTACCTGTGCCCGCATCATAGCAAGTGTTAAATGACCAATCATATTTGACCTGACAAATTGATCCAAGCTTTTGATGTATTGTAGCTGTAACACAATAGACAGGTGACGTAGTGCATGAAACAAAGATATATGGAACAATTATAGTTATACCACCATTAGCTTTTCCACAAACAATGACCCGACTTCCTCTTCAGTTCAATATTAGACATGTAATCACCCAACAATACATGGACTTATCTCCTTAGAGTTAAGATCAGGCTTTGCTCATGTACACACTTCACTTCATATAACAGGAAACTATTGCTTGGTCAAAAGATGACTGAAATAATTTGTACTTATTCTATTTCTTGGAAAAAAATGAACTTCAGAATGCTACCCGGTGTCACGTGAAGAAACCGTCGTCGTGAATAAACCGTTCTGACGGATTATTCACGCGGGGGTAGCAGTCCGTGAATAAACCGTCGTCGTGAATAAACCGTCGTGCCGCGCTGGTCATGCTGCTTACCTGGCCATTGTTCTCCGGTTTTATTACGCAATTTGGAGGCACTGTACAGTGCCGATCCCCACATATATATATCACACCTTACCTGGTTATTGTTCTCAAGATACACCAATTAGGCCCTACTACAGCTGTTGTAAGAACCTAGAGGAGATCGTTCAAATTTTGTCCTTTGTATTGTGGGTCAAGTTTATCTGTTAGTGTTAGGTATAATTTTGTTTAGCTACTATTTATGCATTTTTTAAAACTTTATATTAATAATATTTTGGTCTGTCTTGCCGAAGTAGTTTATTGCGGTAACCGTAGACAGCAACCAGATCCTAAAACAATTAAGACGAGAGAACTTTTAACCAACATACCTGGGTAGCCTTGTGAGTACACAGATTGTTGATATTTAAGAAATCTCTTAAAGAATTTTCAGTTGACTTCCATGCCAACTTCAGGAATATATTTGAAAAATAGAGATTTAAAGTTAAGAAGAAGGCCCTATTTATTGATACAAACAAAAATCGCAATTAAATGTAATTTAATGTTTTTTCCATTCAATTCTAGTGCCAAATTGAGACTTGGATGAATTTTTGAGATCATGTATGGTATATGTCCACCAATATAAAACTAGTCATTTCGTGTTACTTGTCATGTGTTTTGTAATCATTGCAATATTAAGTGAACTTCGTTGTCTTCATATTTTACATATAAAGAACCAGTATTATCCTCAGCAAAAAAAAAAAAAAAAATGTATAAAAATCAAACTCAATTTATTGTTATATTTCTCATTGCTTTATCACAACACGAATGATAAATGTTCACATATTTTCAAATAATAATAATAATAATAATAATAATAATAATAATAATAATAACTTCTAAACAGGAATATATCAAAGCAAGGGCAAGGGTCAAACCAAAGATAGACCAAACATCTTTTTGACACATATTACAACATGACAAAATGTGGCCAAAATCAGCAAAAACAAAAATTCTTTTCAGCCATCATTCAAATGTTTTCATAATTTTCTTAATTTTGCGCACAATTTTGTACAGTTTTCAACCTTTTTGAAACAATATGTTAAGGATAAATTTACATTTCAGAAAATGTTTTAGACTTTTGTTCCCAGCAGACGTTGATAAAACATCCTTCAATGTAATTGTAATATTTCTTATTTTTTT
>NW_019773904.1:0-35313 GCF_001039355.2 Lingula anatina | reverse complement strand
GTCCATTCTGGCCGTTGCCACCGTTGCCGCCATAGCCGCCATAGCTCGCTTTCTGTGTCGTGGTCGGAGCTTCTGTCGTTGTTGGTGCATAATAGTACACTCTTCCTAAAAACGATGGAATATTTGGAATGTTTTCAGATAGAATGTTACCATCTTTTTACTGTGACTAATGTCACAAAGCCGTCTGAATAACTGGCTGTAGAAATGAAAAATGAAACACGTTTTAGTTCCAAAAAGTAGACGAAAGTCCTTGAGTAATTAGGTAATGCACAATAAGAGTTTGAAGTTGAATACCCTGTATAACAGCTAGATGTGAGCACAGCGAGGGGGCGCCATTCACATTTACGCCCCAGTCTATGGTCTCTGTAGTTGCATGGCAAATTTAGCCCAGCATAATTGAAGAGTGATTTCTTGTCTTATGCTTGTCCATTTTCTGTGTGCATTTGACATAATTTCATTTTTGGTTGTTTCAAAGCATCGCTTAAACTCTCTTTAATTCAAAAACTCCTCCTACAAATTTTTTTCACTTCCTTTAACATTCTAGTACAAGTATGTGAAAACTTACCGTGGGTTATCCCAACAATGAAGCTGACTAAGACCAGTCCAAGTACGAACTTCATGATTCTGCACCCTGTAGAGCTCTCTGCGAGGAGACCAATATATGTCCTGAGACAATGGAAGCTCAATGTAGGCTGTGGCTATGACCCTCTCACGTTCGCGTTTTTGTATCTTTGGCCATATAGTCATTGATATGCATTAAGCACACTTGTAAACGCGTCCGTTTTACGACTTTCGAGCACTACATTAGAAGTTGTTGTCTGTGCTAAAACATTACAGCTTCAGTTAACGAGGTTATGTATAAAATAAATATTTAATAGCCTTCGGAGGGCTCTTTGATATGCTTATGGAAGAATGATAGAGAGTTACAGTGTGTAATCATCCTTCCTCCTGATATGCTTTGAATAATTGCGTCTGAGCATAGGTAACACTTCCCTCACAAGGTGTACACATTAAAAGCAGCACTCACATAAACAGAAATAAATTTCCAATTTATTAATTGTTATAATTTTCGACTCCTGGGAAATTTAATTCCATGGTAACTAATTTGGACCTCTAGTGACGTCAGTTAGACCAGTTCCGTTTTAAGTTGAAACGCTTTAGAGCGGGTCTTAATATTACAGTACAGCAATAATAGTTTATAGTTTTGTTCATTGCAGTGCTCGAAGGTTCTGCCATGTTTCCTGTCAGCTCGGACATGTTTTTGTCGCCGCAGTTCTCTGAGAAAGTTTGGGTCCCATCTATATGCTGTGAGAAATGGCACGTCAGTCTTCAACAATATCGAGAATACCAGGAATACGTCGAAAACCCAAGTCGTTTACTCTGAGCCTACCGGTACAAATATGTGACTAAAAATCATGAAATTATAGCTTTCTTATAACGTGTATTTTGTTGATAACTTTGATCCAGAAACCTTTATGTGTTGCCAATTTGGGATTAACTTGGGCCAATAAACAATTGACAGACAAAAAATTTAATGAAATAAATAAAAACAATAAAATAGAATAAATAAATTGAAAAATATTAAGATTAAGAAAAATATATCTTGATGGTTCATGAAAAAAAGATATTGCTGGATAAAAAAAGAAATAGCCAACTCGAGCACTGTCTCCAAGGTCATACTTATCCCCCATTAATAAACAATTTATTTTTACAACACTGAAAAGTGCACGGTGGGGACGTCGACGACAGGCACGGGTGGTGGCTATTTGTCCAGAAGAATCACGTCTACCATAAAAGAGTTGTGTATAGACCATCTGATCATGAACTAGGTGCAAAATAGTATTCATATTCTTATCTGGAGGAATTTTTCACACACTTTAAGGGGCGAGCCCGTTCACCTTGTGCGTCGCAGGTGATAAATAGCCACCAAAACAAACAAGACAAGACTGTCTCGGGGCAATCATAAAATATGACACGGCAAAGACATGAAACGGAAAACTACAAAAAAGAGATGGAGGCTGATACCAATGGCATAAATTGTGAAGCATTTTTACGACACTAGGATTAGGTTGAACCAAAAGTACAGAGGGCGTTCAAGAGTTATTTTAAACGATTAATTAATAAAGAAGGTAAGGCTTATATATATTTGTGCACAACGCAGCTTATGAAACACTAATCCAATGCTGAATTCCTATTGTTATGCAAGCCCTTCTTTACTTTGAACAATCCACAAAACAATTTATCTTAAAATCTTAGTTTAAATCGGAATCTTAGTTTACTAGTAACACTTAAATCTGCATATAAAGTGGTTAATGATATATCCTATTGCAGCTGATGGTTTATCTCCTCAAGTTTCATTCGACAGGGCTGAGACTGCCATTTAATGAAAAAGTCAAAAATATGGCGTCGGGTTTGGATAATTATGACTCCCAAAAGTCGGATTCCGCCGATAATCTCATCTCTGATTCTACCGCGGTGAGCAAGTTTCTACTTTTTGCACTGAAATAATGTGAATTTTCCGACCCATTCAGTGAAGTGACTACTTTCTATCAAATGTTTGACGTACGCCTTCGTCACTAATATCGCCTTATAAATATGCCTTCAGAGAATATTATGAAAAAACGATCTCTAGCACTAGTACTTGAACCTCAAGGCTTCAGCACCTTTTTTCTGTTCTGTTGTGAAAGCAGTGTTCCCTTCTTGTATTTTACGACATAATTGCGTGACATATCAGCCGTCGCTACCGTCATCAACTACTAGACATATAAAGATGGAAGACAGAGGGAAGCGGGGGGTACCATAACGTTGGTGATAATACTTCCTACGGCGGATTTTGCAGGCGTTTTCGATAATTGTCGTTAAGGCGTAAAGAGCCTTTTTGGTGAACGGATAGAGTTTAGCATCTCAAGACAACGTGCAACTTAAAACATGCCGTTTTCATCATTTAACCTTCGCTTGTTGGAAAACATAATGATAGATCGTTTTACAGGAGCGAGATTTGGTAAAAAATATCCTGCTCTAGACAACTTTTCTTTTTGCTGTTTAATTGGATTTAAGACGTTTTCTTATCATATCAATATTTTAGCTGTTAGTTTATTCTATTTCATCTATCTTGTGTCGTTAATTTACCCTTGTTAAGTCTACTGCAATTCTGTAATGGATTTTATTTTAAATAAATATATCATTTATTAAAACACTATCTGAAATACTTGAATAACAAGACAATAGATACAGTCGCAAGTCGCAACGTGTTTTAACAAAACAATCCGTCCTTGACTTCCTGTAATTCATTACCGGCATCAAGGTCTTTTAATTACCGAAGTAAAATTTACGAGTGAGCACGCAGCGTTGTAAAGGATTTGATATTCATACGAAATTGTAGGTAGTATTACATTTTAAACAAAAAGAAAGCTCAGAATACCCAATAAAAAGTAATTATAAACTGGAAACTCTACTCGTAAGGAATGCACGCAGAACAGAGACAAAAATGAACAGTAGGATAGGCTTATCACGTTCTGGTTATTTTTTTTTCACAAATGACCATTAGCTAAACAGCAACCTCTCATTACGATTATGTACAGTTTTATTGTTTTATGTTCACCCCTTACCAATTTCAAATATTTATAAATTATTGCATTTCAGGCAGATTATGATCATTATATTTTTATTACCATACCTTTGTCGCATTTAAGAGGTTCTTCCACATAAAAAAAGAAAGTAGTCGTGCTAAACAGGGAGACTAGCATTTTAAACATTTGTCCTTTTAAATGCTCTTCCCCAATAAAGTAAAATTACAAAGCTTTCTTTTTAAAACGAGTAAGTCTCCTGAAAGAATGTTAGACGTATGAAGCTAGTTGCTATAGATAAACTGCTCATGTCCCCCCTCTCCAATTATAACTGCAACATAGCCCAAGTCACCTGTAGTAACCCTACACCAAACAAAATGGCAACATCTGACCATGGACGTGCAACTCCCTGTTGTATTTCCATGATCTGACACATAACAATAACCATCTTTTTTTGGTTGTTTTTTTTTTCATGGAAACTTTCACTGACAAACTGATGCATACAAGTGATATAGAGATGTCTTATTTGGTGTCATTCTTTCTATAATATTTTTCTTCATTTTCAGTTTTACATTCACTTCCCCATTATGTCCATATTGAGACTAACAGAAAGAAAGGGGAAAGTCTGATTCCATGCTGGTGTTTACCTTATCTACAGATTTTCTTACCTTCCTGCATGTTAACAACCGCAAGTATATGATTATGTACTTTTTATTTAAATAACAGTTATCAAAATAAACAACCATTTGACTACATCTTCATGTTGCATTTTTTAACCACTTTCTTCCCACAGTCCATCAATAGATAGCGACAGTATAGTCTTCTCCCTTCAAATGCTGTTCACCTCTTTCAACCCACTATCACCTTGAAATTCAGAAAACAATAGCCATACTACTAGTAGGCTAGTTCATGAAACCTGAATAGTAATAAATAAATGCGTGGCATTTTTTGTTTCACAAGGTTTTCCTTTGTCCATACACTTTTCTGGCAGACTCTCTTCAAGCTGTCAACATGGAATGGACAATCCTATAATATTTTAAGGTCCACTTCTTAATATTATTATGCATTTCTTCCATGTTGCTCCAGATGTGGCTTATTTAAATAGTAATAAATAGACTGCCATCAGAATACATGTCAGTGCCACAGGGATGTGGAGTCTTGTTCCTATCACAGAGGCTGAAACAAAGAGAATATATAATCACCAAACTTCAAAACAATAAAATAAACTTTAAAAACTAATCTGTCTGCTTTTATGTTTTTATAGGTGAGCTATTAAATTTAACTGCTTTTTCATGTTGGATTAGACGTGTTGTTGGGATAATGATATTCAATCATTATGTTGTTAAAATAATGATGTAAATGTAATGAGCATAAAAATTAAGATGCCATTAAGAAAAAAGCTAATGACAATGAAACCTTCCCTTATGTACCAAACAGAAAAAAGAGAGCTTTGTTTTAAAGAAAACTACATACTTACCAAAAATAATCAACACTTTGAAAGTTATATCAAACTACCAGTTGATTATCTTCAAAATCCATTTTTTTAAATCATATATGATAATAATAAAACAGCATCTGAAGTATGTTCACACCTTAGCTTTCAGCTTGTGTTTTATAATTATCATAAAAGGTCCAACTACCAAGCTAATGAGCATTTTGCTCACTTTAACAAATATTCAGAAGAAAAATATGTACAGCTTTAAAATTGCAGGAATCTGTTGAAGAATTAAGTCACCTTTATAGAACACCCCCAGGAATCCTTTCTTCTCGGAGAGGAACCACTGCTTGATGCGAGGCACCCTCCTCATGTAGCCACACGTGCATATGACCAGGACGCTGAACACCAGTAAACCGTCAAAAGAATAGGCTGAAAATAAAAAAAAAACGTGCCATTACTGTACAGTGACCATAAGTTTAATTATTATACCATAAGCAAGGAGCAGGTAACCTTGTACAATCTGTGTGCCGGTAGTACATGTACTAGATACATTTAGATCTAGTACTTATCGGTTTAAAACGAACTGAAACAAAAAAGGTTCTTCCGGAACGAGTTTTGTATCTTATTATAGCACAAAATTGCTAACTTTATGAGCGGGTGTTTGTTTTTGAGGCGGGGGGGGGGGGGGGAGAAAACAACACTACAGTTCAGCTATCAGTATGACGCAAGTTGCGGCAAAACTACAGAAAATATTTACTAACCATTCGTCATCTTCACGCCTGCATATATTATAAAACACAGGATAAGACTTTTTGCATGATTTTAGATCTACCTCACAACACCTGACATAAACTCCAACATGGCGCGGAAGCGGAAATACGATGACTTGCGCAAAACAGGTGCGCGTTTCTTCATTTCCGGTCCATGTTGCATGAGACGAGGATTGTGCTTGAAATGTGTTGAAATAAATTTTGGCTTTCTCATAGATAGGATCATACGTTATCGAGACTTGTAACTGGTAAGAGAGGTGTGTATATGACTGATGAGTGACTGTGGGTGAATGGAGTTTAAAGTTTCATAAATGTTTTGCCGATTCTTTTTGGTGATTTTAAACATTTCATTGTACATGTACACTTGGTCTTGTCAGTGAAACTCTGCCGGCAGATCCAAGTAGAAATACAATTATTTACCACATTAAATTGTTGCGATCCTTATAAATTGTAATTTATATATATATATATATATGATATTAATATTTGTAATTTAAACAGATCAAAAACACTTTCATACAATGAACTGTTCTTGGAAATAAACAATTAAGCTAGGTTAAAATAAAATTAACATGACAGATGTCCCAGCAAAGTCGTTGATTCATACAATCTGTTTCATGAATTTGACGAAATTTAGGACTGTCAGCATCATGAGCAGTGCAGTGCCAGACAACATGAACTTCCCCAAGGAGGAAGAGGTCGTTCTTGAACTGTGGAAGAAGTTGGATGCATTTCAGACAACATTGAAGCAGTCGAAAAACAGGCCACGGTAAGTACGTGATCCATACACGACTGGCAATTCAGTCAATCTTGTTATCATTGTCAGTTCTGATTGCAGTTGAGCAGGTGCCCATATAACATATATGCCAATTTAATTGTACACCTTATGTAAAATCTGGAGGCTATATACTGTAGAGTGGTGCATGAGTAGATTTACAAAATTTTGGAAATTTTAAAAATATTGATTGAGATAAACTCTTCCCATCTGATTTTCAGCTACATGGTCAAGTTTTTTTCCCGGTTTAATACTGTGATGCCCTTTTTTACAGNTATTAATATTTGTAATTTAAACAGATCAAAAACACTTTCATACAATGAACTGTTCTTGGAAATAAACAATTAAGCTAGGTTAGAATAAAATTAACATGACAGATGTCCCAGCAAAGTCGTTGATTCATACAATCTGTTTCATGAATTTGACGAAATTTAGGACTGTCAGCATCATGAGCAGTGCAGTGCCAGACAACATGAACTTCCCCAAGGAGGAAGAGGTCGTTCTTGAACTGTGGAAGAAGTTGGATGCATTTCAGACAACATTGAAGCAGTCTAAAAACAGGCCACGGTAAGTACGTGATCCATACACGACTGGCAATTCAGTCAATCTTGTTATCATTGTCAGTTCTGATTGCAGTTGAGCAGGTGCCCATATAACATATATGCCAATTTAATTGTACACCTTATGTAAAATCTGGAGGCTATATAGTGTATAGTGGTGCATGAGTAGATTTACAAAATTTTGGAAATTTTAAAAATATTGATTGAGATAAACTCTTCCCATCTGATTTTCAGCTACATGGTCAAGTTTTTTTCCCGGTTTAATACTGTGATGCCCTTTTTTACAGGTACATGTTTTATGATGGGCCTCCCTTTGCCACAGGCTTGCCACATTATGGTCATATCTTAGCAGGAACCATAAAGGACATAGTTACGAGGTGGGCTCACCAGTCAGGTTACCATGTTGACAGGAGATTTGGTTGGGATTGCCATGGGTTACCAGTGGTAAGTAACAGTCTGGTTACCATGTCAACAGGAGATTTGGCTGGGATTGTCATAGGCTACCAGTACGAGTACCTTACTGGTTACCATGGGGACATGATCAGATGGTTTAGAAAAAACTTTTCAAATCATTTGGCAGACCTTAAATGAAATTACTCTACAGTCATGGAGTTTTAGCAGCTTTTTGAATTTCTCCTCAAGTCTAAATTTGCATGTCGCTGTTTATTCTAATAAATTGTCAATATGTTGAGCACGAGGGCTCTGTTTAGGTCACTTACATAATACTAAGCCCTTTCAAAAACCGTGCTAGATTCAAGACAAAGTCTTATTTCAAAATCTCTTAATGCAATAGCATGTTCAGGACTGAGATGTCTTTTTTGCTAAATATCAATCCATTGGGTTTCCCTACCACTATTTGCTATGGCTCACATATTTCTGCATGTATACCACCTGGATCTCTAACCTTGTTTATCACAGTTTTTGTTGTACTGTACTTGTAGGAGTATGAGATAGACAAGACCCTGGGGATCAAGGGCCCTGAAGATGTGGCGAAGATGGGGATTGCTGCCTACAATGCGGAGTGCAGGAAAATTGTGATGAGGTATTCCAAAGAATGGGAGGTGAGACTGAGAGGTTTGCTTTCATAATTACCATTTTATAATATATTGTTTTATAGACCTTGTTGTGTATTTTCCATTAGATTCATATGAGATGTAATATCTACAATCAGACCTTTTACTTTTCTCCATTCTGTAGTGCACATTTGTTTGATGTCAAGATATTTTACCTGTTTATTGGTTATATGCACACTGGAAACAGAAAACTTGAAAAATTTACGAAAATATTTGAGTAAAATGATGCTATTTGAGTGCTGCAGCTTCAGTTATCAACATTTCCAAATGAGAATATCTGCATCTTACTTGACAATTTTTTTATCAGGAAAATGTCACCAGACTAGGACGATGGATTGACTTCCGTAACGACTACAAGACGATGTACCCCTGGTTCATGGAGTCCATATGGTGGGTGTTCAAGCAGCTCTTTGAGAACGGGATGGTTTACAGAGGGGTCAAGGTCATGCCTTTCTCCACCTCCTGTAACACACCGCTGTCAAACTTTGAGGCTGGGCAGAACTATAAGGACGTCACTGATCCTGCTGGTAGGTACAGGTCAAAGGTTGTTCAAGGTGAAAGGTCATAGAGGCCAAAGGTTGTTCAAGGTCAGAAGTCAAAGGTAACATGACAACAGCATTCTAATGTGAAGTGATAAAACCATTGATGAGATTTTTGAGAATTTCGGTGGATTTCTGACTTTTTGGGAGCAATATATATATTTTTAGGTTGATGCAGGTTGATGCCCGCCTGGACCTCGCACCATATTTTCAGACTTTTTTAATAAATGACAGTTTTTCCTGTAATACTGAAGACTGTACAAATGTTTATGTTATAAAAATATTACTTTTTAAACTAGAAATACTGAAATTATTGTTTGGATGGTATGCCCTTCACACATTGATGTTAGACATTTACTCTTCATTGATGTAATATATTATTCAATATATTCCAGTGATATAGATATTTATTTTTAACATTCCAGTGATCATCTCGTTCCCCCTGGATGAAGACCCCAGTGTCAGTATGATAGGTTGGACCACCACCCCCTGGACACTGCCCAGTAACCTGTCCCTGTGTGTCAACCCAGAGCTGGACTATGTCAAGGTCAAAGGTCAGTGTGGACAGAAAATAGTGGGGTAGGGGGGGGAGAGAGAGAGGAGGGCAGATTTCTGCCGAAATGATGGGATTAAGTATTATCAATTAATTGTTTTAGTAAAATGGTATTGATAAGAGAAAAATGTGTCTAACTTAACAAACCTTGTATTTTCTTTGAGAAAAGTAGGGCACTGTTGAACAGTGTCCTCTCTGATATTTTATTAACCTTTTAATCCAATTTTGTCATCTTTGCAGACAATGAGACTGACAAGGTTTATATTATGATGGAGGCCAGACTGGATGCTCTCTTCAAGACACCTCAAGAGTACACCATTCTGGACAAGTATGTCTTGACCTTTATTTAAATAATTCTTAACATAGTCACAGTCATAGCTGTCATATATACTGACATACAATTTAAGTCTATGCATAAATTAAAAATGCTTGTGTATATTAAGTATTGATGTTTTGATGAACATGTTAATCTGATAACTGAAGAAAAAAAAGGAACTGTAAACCTAACTAACTGAAAATTAACTATACAATGAAAAGAAGTTTGACCAATATAATTGCCAAATACAATGCATTTACTTCAGCTGCAGTGTAAAAATATTTTACAATCTGATACAGTCTTTCAAGCTGTTATTCCAGGAAGAAATACAAATCTAAACAGGACACTGGTTACTGCTGTATGCATCTTGGTTTGCCAACTGTGAGGGGGGGGGGGGGGATAAAATATAAGAATAGAACTAGAACTTTGGAGATGTTTGAAACTAAATATTGTTAAATTAAATACATATCAATTTTTTTTTATTTTAGATTTAAAGGCATCACTCTTAAGGGGAAGAAATATGAACCGCTGTTCCCCTATTATAAGGAGGTAAGTTTAATATACTGCATCAGTCTGCATAGATCAGTAAACCAGCTGGTGGGACCTTGGATTCTAAGCTTTTTGTTAGAGCAGCCAAACTTCTTCAATCTGTCTTCTTACCGATTTTGTATCTTATGATGACAAAAAAATTAAAGAACAATCAAATTTTTTAAACTTTGAAATGGGCATTTATTCAAAAATATTAAAATTTTTAATCACATCTAGTTTTTGAGAAACATTTGTTTGTAGAAAAGTTTCATACAATGTTTCACAAATCTGTATTTAGAATCAACTGCTTACTAGACATCACATTATCAATCTTCTTTCAGAGAAAAGCAAGAAGAGCCTTCCAGGTCTTGTGTGATGGCTACGTAACCACAGAGAGCGGCACAGGGGTGGTCCACCAGGCACCTTACTTTGGAGAGGTGAGGGGGAGGTGGGAGGGGCTGAGATAATATACAGTTGTCTTGTGTTGTGCACAGTGTGCGATGTTAACAACTGGTCCTTCACCCACGGCTAGTAAAATTTTGTTTGGAGCAGTAGATTTTCCAGAATGGATTAAGTGGTCCAAAATGGCCTTTGGAATTTTTTAGAAGTTCTCAGAAAAGCTTTCCGTTTGTTTCAATGTTTTCTTCTCATATTTAACTGTTACGTGATGATTCTAACTTTTTACTTCAGTATAGAAACAAGAACTTGGAAAATAAAACAATAAAAATATGTCACAATTTGTTAAGAGATAGGTTTATATATACATGTTCCGTTTTGATTTGTTAGGATGATTACCGAGTATGCCTGGCAGCTGGGGTGATATCGCGAGATGATGATCTTATATGTGCAGTAGACGCCAGTGGCAGGTTTACTCTCCCTGTCACAGACTTCAATGGCCAGTATGTAAAGGTGAGGTCTTTTTCCTCTTTTTTCCTCTTAAATGGGGAGAACTATTCGTTTGCAGTGTATTCTTTGTTTGAACAACAGTGCAACTTTCTTCAGAAATTTTTTCTGCTTTGTGAAGGACTTGGCTGTGAAATTTACGTAAATGGTTGTGTCCTCTGCGCTTTTCTAAGAGGGAAAAATTGTTTTGTGTTTACAATTTGTTCACAAAAGGTAACAACTCAATAATGTTACATTAATTGGATCTGGTGAAGATTTCCAGAGTGCTTAAGTAAACCTTAGTTTATTCCTTTTTGCATTATATGTATTTATATATATATAATGAAAATTGAAAATCATTATTTTGAAATCTTCAGGATGCAGACAAAAATATAATCCGTTGGCTAAAAGAACATGGCCGCCTTGTCCATCAGGGGCAAATCAAGCATAGTTATCCATTTTGTTGGAGGTAGGTCAATTAGACTTAAGATAATTTGGTAATCAGGCCACTGACTATATAAGTATATGCTTTTATAAACGTGGTACTTTTACATTAACCATCCATAATGAACTTTCAAGCACCACACCTTAAAATCATCATTATTTCAGAATAAAACAAAGATGGATAAGAAACATTCTTTTTAAAAAAAAAAAAAAAACACTGTGAATATAAAATGAGCATAAAGGTTTAGATTCATGTTTAAATTTAAGTGAAATTGTTGATTTATCTTCAGCAGTAAACAAATCATGTCTGGTTTCAGGTCAGAGACCCCCCTGGTGTACAAGGCAGTCCCCAGTTGGTTTGTGAGAGTCCAGAGCATATCAGAGAAACTGCTCAAATGTAATGAAGACACTTACTGGTGAGTTTTTGTACAGTATAAATATCCTATTCAGGATTTTTATACCATGTCAAATTTTTTATTAAGTTAAAAGAAATTTTCTCCATTCATGAGTATTAGCTGTACACTTTGATTTAATGGTTTGTAGAATTTACAATTGAATTGTTTTATTGTGTGAATGTTTTGAATTGAAACAGCAATTTGTTTTTTAAGACCTTTGGAATATTCTTATATTCAATTTTAATGACTAGTAAATGGTTTAAATTTCATTAACTTCCTGCAACCAGCTGTTTAAAAAGAGTTGTGCATTAAAAAAAAGACCTGTTCCTATTTACTCTGTGAGCAGTTCAAAGTACACACTAAATGCCCTTTTTTCTTTTTTCCCAGGGTTCCAGAGTTCGTCAAAGAGAAGAGATTCGCCAATTGGTTGCGAGATGCACGTGATTGGGCGATCTCCAGGAACCGTTACTGGGGCACACCTATCCCACTGTGGATCAGTGACGACGGGGAGGAGGTGAGGACACTCACTCTTTCTTCTCTTCAAGTTGTATAGTCTAATAGATGCTTTTCTATACAATCAACTTAAAGTTTTATCTCTGACTTGAAGATTTGTAAATGCCGTTTGTACTGTTTTTTTTTTTTTTTTTTTTTTTTTTTTTTTTTTTTTTTTTTTACGACAGGAACCTTGAAATTTTTACTTGCAAATTTTTATGATATTTTTGACTTTTGAAAAAATATGGTGATTGCATTAACGACTTGCCTTCTTATGTTTTTAAAATGTAAAATTTTTTTATCAAATTATAAGATATCTTTTACGTCTAGGTTGTGTGTGTTGGTTCTATAGAAGAGCTGACCAAGCTTACTGGGGTGGAGTTGAAAGATTTACACAGGGAACAGTAAGTTGAATGTTGACAACTGAAATTTTAATGAAGTATAGATATTTGATTAATGATACTTTGACTTGTGCTCAGAATCAGTCAAGCTGATGACCGAAATCTAGTTAGGAAGTTTGCCCGTTTTAATTTTCTAAATCAGTTTGCCCATCTTCTAGTTTTAATTTTCTAAATCAGTATTTTCTTAAGACACAGTCTTTTATAAAACAGCAGTAAGTGTCATGGGAAATAAGACAATGTAATGAAACAAGCATTGCTAAAGTGATAAATTATTATGTAAAGAATAACAAAAAAAAAAAAAAAAAAAGCAACAAATTTTTGAAAAAAAAACTATTACAATTTCAAAGTACATAAACTGGTGCTCATGTCTAAATTTGTGAAGGTCTGTTTCTAGAGATACCAGTCATCTCCTCTATCCTTGATCATTTAGACACGGCATGGTTGCCATCTTTTATGATGTTTATTGCCTTCAGTGTGGACCCCCTTACCATCCCATCTCGCCGAGGCAAGGGCGTACTGCGCAGAGTTACAGAGGTGTTTGACTGTTGGTTTGAGAGTGGAAGCATGCCCTATGCACAGCAGCATTATCCTTTTGAGAAGAAAAAGGAATTTGAGGACTGTTTCCCAGCTGATTTTATTGCTGAGGGGATAGATCAGACCAGAGGATGGTGAGTGGCCAAACCACTGAAGGGGGCAGTGTAATGGGGTGGGGGGGGGAGGAGGGGGGGGGGATGTTGGTGATGAAACACAATGGCAGAATCCGCCCTGTCCTTATCAGTGGAAATGCAAGATTTGTACCACTGTAAGAGGTCTGAAGAGATATAACATATGTCATTTGTAAAGTTTGCTTCCTTGATATGCAGTGTCAGAGCTGTAATGATGGGGGCATGTTTTCTAAAAAGTACCAACCTATGTGTTAATGGCTGTGTAATGTTATTTGAAATAATATGGAGGAGGCAGAAAATTTCTCATTAACCTCTCCTTAAAAATATCCTGTTACGGGTGTGTTTGGGGGTAAAAAATGGTAGGATATTAAAACTTTGCATATAATATCAGATTAGCATATACTATGTAACATTTGAGAGAAATGGTTTAACACATATACCTATTTACATCATCTTCCAGGTTCTACACTCTCCTAGTGCTGAGCACATCTCTGTTTGGAAAGCCACCTTTCAAGAACCTGATTGCCAATGGGCTTGTCTTGGCTGCGTAAGTGGACTCTCTCTCTCCTTTCTCTCTTTCTCTCTCTCAACTCTTCACTTAATATTATATCAGTAAACATTACTCACTTAATATATTATTATACATTGTGTATGCAGAGCCTCTAGCAGATCCGTTTATTATGTTTTATCCAAATATTTGCAGAGATGGCCAGAAGATGAGTAAGAGTAAGAAGAACTATCCAGACCCCATGCTGGTGGTCAACAAATATGGAGCAGATGCACTGAGGTGAGATTAGTATATCTTTCTCCTATGGCTGATAGTGTGGTGTCTTTGATCTTTTAATTTAAATTTCTACTTAATAATATGCCTTAGTCTATGATATGTATGATATTTTTTGATCAAGTGGTTAGTCAGGGATGTCTTGCCTTTAAGGTGTGCCCGTCAATCTTTTTGGCAGTCATATACCATCAATTCATATGTTAGTTGATGTCATCTTCCAAAAGTTTCAAATATAGACTGTCTTATTATTTATTTCTATTAGGCCTAAACAGTAAGCCAAAAATTTGTAATATTTTGTGATGCACAGAACATCTGATGTTTCTTTAAATGCGCCACAATAAGAAAATTTGTAATGAGTGTTCAAGTTGTGTTGTCATCTTTTGCCAGATTGTATCTGATCAACTCACCAGTGGTGAGGGCAGAAAGCCTGCGCTTTAAGGAGGAGGGCGTCCGTGACATTTTGAAAGATGTTTTCCTCCCATGGTTTAATGCCTACAGGTTCTTAATGCAGAACGCTGAGAGATTGGAGAGGGTGAGTGTAAAAATCACACTAATTTTTTTCTTGAATTGACAGAAACGTCCAATTTATTTAACAGCCCTGATGGATTGGATACCTCCATTTCTCTTTAAAAAAGTTTTAAAAAGGAATTTATTGATAAGATTTGTAAACTTTGAGATAAGGGCTAAATAACACTTTCAGACTGTTACTTTTAGTAGCTAGTATAGAAAATCTGCTACTTCTAAAACTAAGACTATGGATAATTGTTCAGAAAATAGTGGAAGAAGTTTTAAGTACACAATCATGAAATATGTCTCCCCATAAACCACCCTAAGTCCTAATCAAGGAAAAGTACAACATACTATTCTTTGGCAAATTGAAATGTATAATTTGTTCAACATTGTCTCAAATTTACAATTCTAAAGAAAGCCTGCCTTAATCAATATAAATGCACTCTCCAACTCAAAGCCTAACATCAGGTATAACGAAGAATTGGAAATTAATGTAAAAATGTTATTTATATTTCTGTTGTAGGAAGAAGGTGTTCAGTTCCTGTATAATGAGAACAAGGTAGAGCTGTCCACAAACTACATGGATCACTGGATTCTCTCCTTCACTCAGTCACTTATTAAATATGTGAGGGATGAAATGGCAGGTGGGTTTATGTAGTGAAGTATCACTGAATGCTTAACATACATAGTTTAACAGAGATTTTTACTTATGGTCATGGACCAATGCATTATAGTATGTGAAGAATTTATTGAAAAAGCACTGTTCATAATGACACTGGTTTCCAACCACATATATGTATTCCATATATGCTATATTCCAGCCTATCATCTGTATACTGTTGTCCCAAAGCTGGTGAAGTTTGTGGAACAGCTGACCAACTGGTATGTCAGGATGAACAGGAAGAGGCTGAAGGTGAGACTCTGTTTCATCTTTTTCTGCTGGATGATGTAAAATTATAGGTATCCTAATAAGTCTAATTTCCCTTTCAATTCTTTGCTCAGCTAATCTGTGCACTTGGAATTGGATGTTTTTTAAACCATTACTTAAACATTTAATTTTTACCAGTGACTGGTCAGTCATTTAGACTTTCATGTCTTTCTGTACCGTTCAGAAGGAAAATGAATATAGACTTTTATATGAAGTTTTTTTTTCCTTTTTTTTCAATTTAAAGTTCTAAATTTGGAAAGATGAGTAGCTTTATATTGAAAGATAATTGACTTAAGGAAATTCTCAGATGTGTATAGTATGCCTTTAAGAAAAGGTGATCAAAACTTAAATGTTACACTGTATTAGTGTGGACTGTTATATTCTGTTGCCAGGGAGACACAGGACTTCAGGACTGTCACAAGGCCATAGAGACATTGTTTGGAGTGTTATATGCCATGGTGAAAGTCATGGTAAGTTTGATGACAGTGTCAACATATTAAGTCCATGTGATAAGGGGAGAGGGGATTCTGGTTATACTCAGAGGCTAGCTATATAAGCAGGATACAAGAAGCCTTGCTGTTTTGGAATGTTATTGTAGAGGCATATTTTAATGCATATTTTCTTTCTTCAGACCCAATTATTCCTGTTGAATTATTTTTCATTGTTGAACTTATAATGGTCATTTTCTGCTGTCACAAGCTCTACTTTTCCCACTGAAAAGTTTTTCACTGTTGAGCATTATATTTAAATGGACATTTTCTTTGCTGTCTCAGGCCCCCTTCATCCCGTTCCTGACCGAGCACATGTACCAGAGTCTGAAGAAGCTGATAGACCCAGAGGCAGTACAGGGCACGGATACTGACAGTGTCCATTACCTTATGTTACCTGTAGCCAGGTAAGCAGTACAGGACACTGACAGTGTCTATTACCTTATGTTACCTGTAGCCAGGTAAGCAGTACAGGATACTGACAGTGTCCATTACCTTATGTTACCTGTAGCCAGGTAAGCAGTACAGGACATTAACAGTGTCCATTACCTTATGTTACCTGTAGCCAGGTAAGCAGTACAAGATGAATAAATTCAGTTTATTTTGATTTATTATATTTCAATGAAATTTATGATTAAGACATATTTATCAGTACCTTTTAATTATTTTTATCTAAATGCTAGTAACACACTTATAATAAGCATATTTATTGTTATTATTTTTGGGAAAAATCGATGTCTATCTGTTTCTGTCCAAAACTCAGAGAGATGGAGGAGGGGCGTGGGGGGGGGGGGGCACCTGTTGTTATCAAAATAGAGACATTTTTGTTGTGGACACCCTTTACTTTTGCCATAGGCTTGACCACACTGAAATGTACTTTAACAGCCTGATATTTTCCCCAGAGAGTCTCTGATAGACACTAAGGTAGAAACGGCTGTTCAGAGGATGCAGACAGTGATAGAGCTTGGCCGCATCATCAGAGACAGAAAGACACTGCCTCTTAAGGTACACTCTCTGTAAAGTAGTCAGTTATGATGATGCCACTTAACAGAAATTTGATTTATTTGGAAAATTATTGTAGTTTCCTTGTTACTGTTTTAGCTGATATTCAATGTTTGCTATCATGTATTTTATCTGTTATTGGAGATATACAGAAATAAATAGATCAAATTAATGAACAAATGAATATTTAACAAGAAAGTAAATATGTGAATGAAGTATGAAATGTTTTATACAGTTTGGTTGTCATGGGATTATAGCTGTACAGTTTTTTGTCTGTGTTTCATGTTAGTACCCGCTGAAGGAGGTGGTGGTCATTCACAAAGATGACCACGTGTTAGAGGACGTGAGGTCACTCAAGCAGTACATTCTGGAGGTAAGTGCAAATATTGAAGATAAGTAGAATTTGTAGAAATATTTGGTGAAGTCTGTCATCCAAGATCTTTCTAGCACAACATCTGGGCACATGAAGTGATTGAAATTATTAAAAAAATAAAATGCAGTGTTTCCATCCTCATGTATTTTTGTGTGCTAAGTAAATTGCCATTAATTGGTTTCCAAAAATTGAAGATAAACTGTTTTGTCTTCAAGTATTAAAATAATGAATATCATTGAACCACTAGTTGGTGGTTCACACCTAGGAAAACCCAACACCTCTCTGATTCTCTAATTTGCATTTTATTTTAGGAACTCAATGTGAAAGAAGTCACAACCACCACAGACAAAGAAAAATATGGTGTCCACCTCAGGGCCGAGCCAGACCACAAGACTCTGGGAGCTCGCCTGAAGGGGGCATTCAAATCTGTCACCAAGAGCATCAAGGAACTGACTGATGCCCAGTTGCAGCAATTTTTGAAGATGGGCGAGATAGTTGTAGATGGACATACTCTGGCACATGAAGAATTGCGTATCATGTACACATTTGATGCAGAGAAAGATGGCACCCCGAGTCACTACGAGGCACACTCAGATAATGATGTAAGCCATTATTTACCCCAACCCCCTTTTATATGGTCACATTTTTTTTGATATGATGATGTGAATGTGTAATCAAGGTCTTGGGGCGCATTCCCATTGAAACTATCGGTCTGCATAGATCGATCCAACTTCGAAGGGACTCTTGCTGAATGCAATCAGTTAAACGGATTAACACGCCTTAATTACATTGATTTATGGGATTGAAAGATAAATGTGACCCAATTACTTCAAAATATTTTACAATAATCTGTTAGGCTTGAGAACTTTGCCTCTGTTTAAAACATAAAGAATTGACTAGTTGCCTTGGTTACAGATCCTGGTTCTGCTGGACATCAGTCCTGACCAGTCCATGCTGGACGAAGGAATAGCCAGGGAGGTCTGCAACCGCATCCAGAAACTGAGGAAAAAGGCAAGTATGAAATAGTGGTCACTTTTAACATAGAGTTGGGTAACTCTGCAAGCAGGTGTTGGATGGGAATCTCTACAAAAAAACAGTCTTGAGTATTTTAACTCTCTTTAATGTAATGGTTTATGTAATACAATAAAGTAACACAAATACAGGCAAGAATGAGAATGATCGCTTATAGACATTACAAAATAGAGCTTGTGAAATTAGAAAAAAATGAATAAAAAATAACACAAAGTACCAGACACACCAGGTGATATATCTTAGGTTAAGCTGACTTCACACATATGTCCTGTTTACATGCCTGAAAATATGGAAGGATTATATAAAATAAGAACCTTAAATTAATTTTTCTTGACAAAGGCCTTACTCAGTTGGTTTCATTTTCTAAATTTCTCCATCCTTCTTCCAGGCCAAGCTGGTGCCAGCAGACGACATCACAGTGTACTACAATGCAACCCCAGCACTTGAAGACATCATCAAGAACTTTACGGAATTTTTAGTCAGCACGCTGAAGAAACCCCTGTTGCCTTACCCCGTCATGGAGAATGCTCAGTTGATAATACAGGAGACAACGCAGGTAAAGAACATGTTGATTTCTGAAAAAAATTTTTATTGAGTAAGTATTGTTTGTTTTTAAATTGATAATGAAGTGACAATTAATAGGCACTGTTTACTACCTTCAATTTTAATAGCACATGTACTGTTTCATAAATAATGACCATTTTGCACTTTTGCAGGTGAAGAATGACACACTGAAGAATGAAACCCTTGAAATCTCCATTGTGAAAGGCAGCTCAGCAGGTGTGTGAGAAGTGGTGACAGTTATAGAGCAAGGATCCCTTGTAAAATGATTAATGCTAATTTAGATTGTCTTATATAAGTTCAGTATAAAAAGGCAAATTAATTTGAGACTTGCTCTGTGATTTATGATATTTCATAAATTTATGAGAATAGTTAAAAGCAGTGCTGCACATATGTCAGGGAATGGTACCCTTAACATGTGGTTCATTTGAATTTTTTGTTTTACTCTGTACAGTTTCATCTAAATGTTAAGAAATATTATTAAACAGCATAATATGGGTTTCCTTCAAATGCATATTAAAACATTTTTTTAAATCATTCTATCCTCTTGTAGGGGATGAAAGTGTACTGAGCAATGGTCCTGCCTGCAGCTATGTGGACATCGTTCTCAGTGACCATGGCAACAAGCAAGCTACAGTTCTGCTAGAAAACCCAAGGGGGCACCACCAGCTAACAACAGAGGAGCTCAAAGATAGGGTAGGGTCTGCTACACAGTTCAGGCGGCACAGGAGTTAATATATCGTACAGGAAACTGAAGAGTTTATCTTCAGTTGCATCAGAATATTCATTATTAAGGGGAACACAGTGTAATTTTTCTTTAGATACGATTCAGAAGAATAAGTTTATTTGAACATCATATGACTTCTAAGTTTTAGTGAGCAAGAGTTTTAGAAGTTTTCACACCTAGGTCAGCAGTGGAGTCACAATAATTATAACTAAATCCAATAAAAAGGAAAGTTACAACATTACTCATCAGACATTTTGCAGGAACGAGGTCAACTGGTGAATGTTTTTCAGCATTTTAGAATGAAAATATTTAATATTTAAGAATGCTTAGATAATTCTTTTTCCCATCCTCAGGTTGGAATCATATACGGTGTTCAAGGAAAACATGTCTCATTATTTCAAGCAAGTAGTGGCAAAGAGGTGGCACGTGGTACAGATCTGACGACCTTGACCTCCTTGACCTTGAGTGCCTCGTTGTCTGGGAAACCAGGTCAGTAGTGCTTCACAGAAATGTACATATATTGTGTATAAGTTATCTAAATTGTTCCAGCTCTGTATGGCTAATAAAGGCACATCAAACATTGTAAAATGTGACAACTTAAAAAAATGTACAAGTCAATTACAAACTGTTTTTGAAAATTTTAAGAATACTTATGTATAATTATCTCTCTAGGAAATAGTTCATCAGAAGCAGTTTGATTATATATATATCTGTCTGTCTATCTTTTTTTTTCAAAGTGTTACAAATAAATTTTCATCCCCAGGTCAAATTGATAACACCCTGGTCAGCAATGGGTCTGGGCCAGCATGTCGTTATGTCAATGTCCAGCTGGTCAGCCTGGAGCCCAGAGGAGGGGTGACCTGTAAAGTAGGAACTGTACTGCTGGAAAACCCACCAAAGGAATACCCTCTGGACACTGCAGGCCTTCTGCACCAGGTAATGCATACTACTAAAAAGAAAACTGTTTTTTTTTTTTTGGAAATAGGCCGTACAGATTTTGAAATGAAAGCAACAGTAGTAGTGAAAACTGTAAATGTTGTTTGGACATTGAAAAATTTTTTTCAACATTATTTGGTTTTCATTTATGATTGTTTATTTCAGAATCTTTAGAAACAGTTTTTATAAAACAAAAGAAGAGTTTCTAGTAAAAACTATATAAAAAAACTGATGTTGTATGTTTTTTTCACCTCTCCACAGGTCCAGGTTCTGTTTGGACTGCAAGGGAAAAAGTTGACATTTTACTGCACAAAGGACAAGCAGGATCCAGTAACAGAGATGTCAAATCTTGCTTCTCTACATTCAAAAACTTTATATGTATTTGGATGAAATAAACAGGAATGACACCGTGAATGACATATGTAGAATGTTTGCCACTTTTGTGATGAATAAGAAACACTACCTGCACACCAACACTAGATTTTTTTTCATTTTAGGTAAAAAAACAAAATGAGAAATCAATGTCAAACGACGCAAATTTGTGAAAAAATGTTTAAGTTTGTGTTATTATTCAGCATACCCACCAAAAAAGTAGGTAGGGGGCTCAATCATGAAATCACAAATGGACAATTTGATATGCTGATGGGAATCATACATGCCAAATATAAGTTACCAAATGACAATTGCAGGTGTTGACAGGAAAAAGTGTGAAGATCTGAGTAATGATACGATGTTCTGTTGAAACTAATGAAATTGTGAAGCCACTGTAAGAAATGATGTCAAAATAAACTATGAGAAACCTTGAAACATTTGAAAGCGATCTTTTTAGCTGTTGGGTTTACTCAATTGTAATATTTTACAACAATTATGTCTCAAGTGGACGGCGGAATGATTAACAGTTTCGTTAATTTAATTCATCTTCCTGTCGCCATGAATTCTACACTAACTGCGGTGTTGTTACTGGGGATGAAGTATTACAATGGTGTAATTGTGTTGTATTGATCCATTAAAGACAACATCAATATCATTAGAGCAAAGTGAACTTAGTAAATAATACACAGAGGAACTCCATGGTGCCAAACGACCTGGTGATATTTAACTGAAAGCTGCAGTCTGTCAGCTCGTGTCTTACACGACATGCAGTGCCCTCTATCGATTGTTTTCACTTGATCTCACAAGCCGTTTCTGCAGCGATGATTCCAAGCGGTTTAGACTTTCATGCAACACGGTCGCTTCCCTTATCTTTTTTGTCCAATCATTGATGGCTCATATTAATGTTATCCATCCTAATTCTACAGTTACTTTGCAACTTTTAAAGCATGGTACTCGATTTGTACACAAAGATGAAATATAATGATTTCTGCACTCTTTCTGCTTTATGATCGAAGCAAACTCCTTTGCGTTACGTGAACTTTTCTGAAGACTTATATAAATACTTTGCAGAGAGGGTTCTTCGTAAATTCATATGACTGTCGTTGCCATGGGTATAACCGACCTTAAAGTGTCCTTGACACTTCGTTCGGCGTAAGATGCACTGACAAGTATATGCATTTTTATAATATGCAACGTTCGGACAGACAGCATTTGCGGAAATGCAAGAGGCTTAGAAGTGAGGTTATACAGTTCCACTATATTTGAAATTTTCTTGTTCATTGATTTTTGAATAGGAAATGTCACGGAATCTAAGTCGTAATTCTATACGGAAATGGGGGGGGGGGGGGGGTAGTTGCATGATGATTTTGGAAAGAAAAGATTGTAATGCCCCTTTTAATTATCCGGCACGACTTCTTATTCGTATTGATTAGTTAATGCATTTGGGTGGGGGAATTAATCAAAATTGATATTTTCACGGAGTTTGACTTGATATTATGTTTAATTGAAAAAAAGAATGTAAAACTCGAAATATCGATTTTTTCACTCAGAGAGACTTCCCGTGGCCTGCTGGTCACTTAAAATCACCATTAGTGGACGGAAACATTGTAAATGATGTTTGTGTACTGGACAGGTTTGATATAAACCTATTGTCGATACTATGGTTTAAACAAAGCACCTACCGCCACAATTTCCAGGACTAATGATGGCATGATGGCCTAAAATGCCATCGTCTGTGAAAACATATCGGAATAAACTGACCGCTTTAACTCGGACTTTTCTTTTAGCTGCACTTCCAACATTTTGGCAATAGACTTTTTCGTCGTTGTTGTTCCAGTTAGGCGTGTATCACCGTCCATAGGCCTGTAAAGGGAAAAATGACCAACCTGTTTGTTATTGGAATCACCATCGTTGCATTGCCACTAGCATCAGCCGAAGTTATCAACACGTGCCAAGCTCTGCCTTCCCCGACACACATGGACGTGAAGCAAGTGTCTTCAGACTACGATGTCACTACCGTCCTTGCCACGACGGAAGCACGCAGCAACACAGAGTGTATCATCCAGTGTAAAAACACGCCATATTGTATCTCTGTATTTTACAACAGCCAATCCAAGATTTGCTCCATGTTTGATGAAATACGGTACTCGTCAGCGCTTGGGGAAACGGGTTCTATGTCGGTCGGACTGCTAACCAATGTTGTTCCGAAAGCTGTAAGTATATTGCTATCAATCTTGTTTTATCCATATAAGTTTATATATGTTTATGTTCTTATATACCGCATTACGTGTCAGTACGGTTTACTGCATATCACAGTGTTCCTGGATAACATTCTTTGGACGTCATTCAGCCTATCTGGAGACGTACATAGTCTCCTGGGGGGGTATAGCTTAACTACCTTTACTGCTGGGTGACAACGACAAACGAGGAGGCAGCAGGTTAATGATCAAATCAACGAATATATCTAAAGGCGGACACCCTTAACACCCTTAACACAAGGCCATCCTACCGATGGTAATCCGCTGAGAGAGAGAGAGAGAGAGAGAGAGGCAGGCCATGAAGGTTCATGTACATACTGTTATTTAGAAATTTGTTGAAAAATGTTATAAAAACAATTATTAACAGTTATGTTTCCCTGTCAGGGTATTTATTAGTATTTAATTTAGTTAAATTATTTCCTTACAGACTGATCTTGATCTCGAGAGTAATCTGACAGTTTGTAATGGCTCCCCGTGCCTCGTACCTGGCCGATGTAGAGAAGACTGTGATCTTAATGAACCTTTTTGTCTGGGTGAGTGTTCATTTATTTATTTATTTTTTGTCAGCGTTAGACAGTTATATTGAGACAACAACAGTTTCCTCCCAAACGTTACCAATGTCATCAACGTTTTAACAAGTTACAGGCACATAATTCTTTGTTATTTTGAAGGTGTGAAATGCGTTTTTAGAATCACTGTGTTTTAGTCTTATTATCATTTCATTTGTCAAACTCACGAATTTTATTTCCATATATTATGCATAACTGCACTTAAATTCCAAAACATAGAAATACAATGACATTGACGATTAAAAATAATTAAAATTTGACCTTGACAAAACCGTAGAGGCTGCGGAGGCCTTGAATCCGATTTTACACGACCACTGCCTGCCGCCGTCCAGACGCACGAGATTCGCGAGATTTACGATCAGTACACGTGCACCGCACGGACATCGCTTGGCGAGCTCTAACCAAGCCCCAAGCCAAACATCGTTTCCGTTGTTATCACACAAGGAACCATTACCACGTTCACCTTTTGTTTCACGCTGTATTGCGTAAAACCAATAGTGAGCAATTAAATACTAAAGAAAACCATTCATTGTTTTACTGTTCACCTGGTCAATATATATTGTACGTACCATGAGTCGTGCTGGTTGGATAGATTAACATTTTTCTTTACAGTGGGATCGTTCAATCCAGCAAAATGGCCATGCGAGTCTCATACATGTACAAACAAGCACTTTTAAGACTCCTAGGAAAATTAAACCTCTACCTTTTTAGTTTTAAAGAGAACAACATAAAAAACGCATCTAAAATTGTTTTGACACTTAGCTTACCTGTACATGTATATCTTTGGAATGACCATTTGTTTTTCAAGAATTAAAGTGAGTAAAGAAAACTATGAATATCTGAACAATGATTATTTTAGCAAGTTTAAGGCAAAAATTAAACATTTTTTTTAAAAATCTAATAAAATTTTAAAACCCGAAATATTGTAATCTCATAATATATGTAAGTAGTTCTCTGAGTATTGATACATGTAGTCACCACTTAATAATGTGTCCTTAAAACGTGTTCGTAATCTTGGAATCATAACAGAAACATATGCGTTCATTTACCTATTGGATTCGTTACTCTAAGAGTTTTTGGGATACAGCTCATGCAGTGAAAATATTCACATTTCACCTCATTCTAGTCTACTTATTCTAGGGGAATCAACGGACTGTGATGAGACGCCGATGTTCAACATTCAGCAATGGTCAAGTACCTCCCACGTTTCCCACAACACTGGTGTTATCTTTGTAAGCAAACGCCTCTAAAACTCTAATAACATATCTAACTATAAAAGCACTCCGAGAGCGAAGACCTCCGCCAAGGCAGCAAAGTCTCCACCCAATGCCGTTTCACCCCTTAATTTTCATTCTTTAATGATTCATTTTTTGAATTTTGGTATTGATTATTGATTGATTATTTATCCTGATCACCACCAAAAACTAACCCTCTGTTTCTTGGCCCATTTCTGACAGTTCCTGTACATTTCATAAAAATCGGTCCATATATTTTTCTGTAATGTCGCTAACAGACAGATAGATAGACAGACAACTTAACGGAACCAAAAACATAACCTCCTTGGCGGAGGTAATTAATTTGAATTAAGTAAATGCTAACATTTATTGCTGCAGAAACTATTAAATCAAAAATCCGTTTTCCAATAAACCGGTGTTGGCTTCATCTTTAATCTCACTGTACCTTAGAGCACATCCTACAATAAGACAAAAGACGCCAGCGGCTTGTACCTTGTCTGGAGTGGAACGCTGAGAGCAGCTATTAGCTGTTCAGGGTGCTGTACGTCTTGGACCTTCACAATAGATGGCGCTGAATGTTCAAACCCCTCCCCCATTGAGTATGCAGAGTACCACGCCAACCGAAGAGATCGCCATCACCACGTGGAGTGTGAGTTTGTTTTGTTAAAGGGATAATAACTCTTCGTTTTGGCCAAAAAATGAATTTTCCTGGAGTAAACAATTTTTCCCATACTTACCAATGGTTAATGAATCCATTTTTACATTCAAAGTTAGTCACTGTTTTTTTTCTAAAAAGTTTGTTTTTTTGTTAAAATCTCTTAAGAGATTATAACAGAGTATAGCCATCAATGGAGGGCACGTGGTCTGAAGACAAGCTCAGACATCAGAAAGATAGCTATAACTGCTGTTTTTGTCGTAAAACAGAATATATTATATATTTCGGTGAGTTATTCACAATGTTTTTATTGTGAAATATAGACCTCATACGAAGAGTTATTATCCCTTTAAGCTTAATATTTGATTTACATATGATAATATGGGATCATCCTTATAACCTCTGGAAAGAAGGTGTAATTACATTATTGGCTCCGTTAGTTATTGTTTGTCTGTTAGGAATATTTACGCAAGGCCTATAATACAGGTTTCTATTCACACCTATTCATCTTGGGGACGCTCGAGGTACATGTAATTTGACGACCAATGATGACACTCGGATGACAGTGTATTATCTCAAATATAACTTAATTGATTCTGCATCTACGATTTCATTAATACGATTAAATAATAATATTAAGAATTGACTTGCTTTGAGGTTTGTCTTCTCTAAGTGCTTTTGAAGTTTATATTAATTGTTTTTGCAGGTCAAAACTTTGAAAATTTGATGATATATTATGGACGTTGTAATTTCAGTTTTTGGAATCTGCTACGGGATAGGCATGGGGATTAGAACTATTGCCTTAGAATACAAAGACTGTGATGGAACAGTTCACGACAACTATGCAGGTTGGAACGCCAGGTCACAATTTATCATGGCAGAAGTGGCGGGAACCACCGGATCGGGTATATATTTATAAATTGTCTTTTTACGTCGGTGTGACGAAATTGGTGGTCCGCTTAGCAGAGTCCACCCTCCATTTAATTATACAGGTAAGGGTTAGCCTGTCGTAAGTGGGTCAAAAACTACGACGAGGCTTAACTGTGCAATTAATGGGAACCGGACTGTATATCGACCACAAATTTGTTATTTAATAGGATGAGGTGATGAATGTTGCTAATTTGCCCTTTTGTCGAAGACGTACGTACCATACAATATCAAATTGTTTTGCTAATGCATCCATTTAATTTGATATTACAATTAAAATGCCTTTGGTAGCTATTTCAAATATTAGAATATAATAAGTATTTTCTTTTGTACAGCATGCGATGAAATTGTGGTATGAATACTTGAACTGTTAACGCAACGTATTTTCATAGATTAATTATAAGTATTTGAAACAAAGCAAGTCTCTTTCGTACTAAAACACTGTGTGTCTACCTTACTTTATATCTGTATGGTAAACAGTAAAATACATTACAAAAAAGCTCTTTGAATCTTTTAGCCATATGCGAGTCTCAAACAGCCTTCAACATTCAACAGTTTGCTGCACTTTCCCACACAGAGACAAACGGTGAAAACATACATTCGGTACGTCTTACGGCGCAATTTTAATTGAATTTTGTGACGAATCTTTGGTGTTCATATGAGACCATTTCTTTTAACATTGAAAAGTGTGCCCATTGTAGAATACATTGAGAGCATGCAAAATTGATTCGTGAATATTTATTTCGTAATGCCGATAATGCATCCTGTTCTTGCGGAATGGCTTTCATAAGCGTTTCTCTGACGATTACATTTTACGTTCATTTTTACTGTGTTTATAGAAATAACCTTCAAGAGATGATTATTATAGAGCTGTTATAAGGAAAATATAATTTTTGCAAACTAAAACCACATTCTCATATTAATTGGCCCTCAACTGGTAAAAGCTGCAAAATAAAACTCGAAAAGCACTCCAAGGCAGCGATTGTTGATTACTATTGATTATTGATCCGGATCACCAACAAAAACTAATCATCTCTTCCTTGGCCCACTTCTGACAATTCCTGAAAATTTCATCAAAATCAGTCTATAACTGTTTGAGTTATGTTGATGACAGACAAACAGACAAACAGGGGTGAAGACATAACCTCCTTGGCGGAGGTAATTAATACAGAAGCTGAATGTGAAACGCTATAATCAGTTTACTGTAGAAAGGGTATACCGGTTTCACTCTGTCTCATAACTAATGTTCTAACGATCAGTCATGGTATATGTTAATCACACAAAATCCCTCAAATATAATTAGGATTAATATTAATGTTTGCTAAAAATTTCAGACGTCGCATTATGTAAAACGGGCAGCTGACACCGCTTTGCGAGTTCGCTGGAGTGGTAATTTGTACGGGGAAGGCAACAACAAATGCGTTCGATGGTACTTTAAATTTAACGGCGTGGAATGTTTCAATCCTGGGCCCCTAGAGTGGGTCATGTACGTTTATGGTGGTCACGTGCCTCAGGTGAAACGGGGCTTTGCATGTAAGTTCAAATACTGCCCGCACGAAAACGAAGTAGATACTCCAGCGCAGTAGACTACTGCAATCATACTGCAAACATGCTTCAAATCTGCTTCGATGTGGGAGCTAATTAGCATATTTGAAACATGCTTCTATCATGCTGCTAATCTACTGCATTAATGCTCCTCCTCTGTACAACCCTATGTAATTTTTGAAGTAGAATTGCAGTAGGCTATACTGCATTTCTACTGCAAATATGCTCCACACCACTACTGCGTTAATGCTTCTTTGCTACTTCGATACTACTGCATTTTCTTGCGGGTGGTATGTGCCAAGTATCCATGTCAAATATATTTATCTTATACAGTAAATGTAATGCTATTCATTATATCGTATTATCTCATGTCTGTTTAATAGGTGGCGTTTGTGATGGCGTTTGTGATTTGATTTAATTTAAAAGTGCTGCCATGTACCAAGAACCTCTAAATGTTGGCGTTAGATAATTTTGTGCCAATTTGTTGTCTGTTTGAACGATAAAAGCCAAACTGTCACCCCGCAAACAGACATGCATAATTGCATGTGAAGGCAGGCAAGTTGGTTGTTTTTACAAGGATATTGTTATTTCATTCAAAAAATGTTGATTTGTGGATCATTTCAGTTAATGGGATATGTGAAGGTATTGGTTCTGGAACCATTGTGATAACGCTGCATGTTGGAAGCTGTCCTGGCACTGGTCTCCTTCCCTTCGATGCACAGACAGGTAACTCTTTATAGATTGGTTTCATCAAATTGATAGCTACTTTTGACAAAGCACCTTTACAGTCATTTTTACAGGCTATTGATAGCAGATTTCCTGGTATGTCCCGATTATGCGTTATATAAGTAAAATGTTCTGAGAACACCTTATAAAAGCATACTTTTTGGTACAGTTGTTCATTAATTTTTGTCATTGTGTATAAAAGATTAAATTTACGTCTTAAGGAGAATTAAGGAAAATGGCTGTTTTACTTGGCACATTTAGTTTCATAATAAAGAGGATAAATGGAACACTGATTTACATAGAGACCTGCTTGATCACGGAGACCCAAAACACACAAACACAGACACGCAGGTGCGCGAATAGATACAATTTTGTTTAATATTTAGGATTTTTTCCGGTAGGTTGGAAAACTGCAACTCACCTTATAGTGGAAGAGACTAGACTTGGACAAGATATCAGTGCAGGTTCAAACTTTGAAAGGGAAAATTGTGCATTCATGAAAACACACCCACTTCTGCTTTGCAATTACTCAGCCAATCAGATAATGTACCCAATTACTTTTTAAATGGTTTCAATTAAACAGCTTTGAAAGTCCGAGTGGTGAAATAAGGGGTAGTTCGCGAAGGCACAGCGACTTGAGTGTTTTTTTCTAGAATAAATACATGTAGAAAAAAAAACAATTTGTAAACCCAAAAGCTTTGTCATTAACTGATTTGCCTGGTCACATATTTATATCAAGCTTTTGTTATTATAGATCGACTTTGCAAACCATTTGTATTTATTTTTAAAATATTTTGAAAAAAATGTTTCCTTATGTTCCTGCTGTATTAGTCGACATTTTTGTGTTCCAGTTCTTTCTGCCGATGGAACCACCATCCGCTTGCCGTTCTATAACCGCGTGCAAGGTTACTGGGCTAACTTGTACGACAATGCCGACACAGGAGTAATCCAGGTACGTATCAGATCTATTGACAATATATATATGTTGAAACCGTTCTGAGATGTCATCATAAGGTGATTTGATAGCCACAGGACAATAAATTGTAACTTTCCTATTGAACCTGTGAACAAAAGCCAGTCGACTTATTCCCCTAATGAATATTCCTATAACGTCACATCATGTAAATGGAATCAGTACGTGTGCGAAAATGGCCAAAGTGCATGGGTCTGTATACAAAACGCTCGAATCCCAGAATAGCCGGAGACTCCGAGTCATTATGCTACGGTTTATGCTCAATTTTTGATACTACTACTACTACTACTACTAATGATTATATTATTATTATTATAATTGCTTTTGCTTGGTCAAATCTATCAACAGGCCAATCAATAGATTTTTCAAACAAAAACTGAAAGTCAGTTATATTTCCATCCAATATTTTTATGTAATACTAGCAGATTAACAGAGAGCAAGTCTATAGTTGTTGTAGTATCCTCTACCTAGCAGTGCAGTTAGTTAGATCTGAGCTATTGTTTTAGTGAAATAGCTGGGTTCATAGCTTATACTGATTGAAAGCAGAACATTACCCTTAATTTTAATAAAAATAATTGGTTGTATATCTGTCATATCTTCTTACATTCATTTCAGTCTATGACGTACAATAAAAAGTCGAGCTCCAGTGGAATCCATGTCATTTGGAGTGTTAACGTACGGAATCAAGTACACAGCACCTGTGCCAAATGGTCCGTCACATTTAACGGGACTCAGTGCTCCAATCCTGGGAGTATTGAACATGTAATATATACGTATGACGTTGACACCGGAACATTCGTGAATTGGCATTTCCCTGGCATTGGTAAGAGCATACAATGTTGATTATTAAATTAAAATATATCATTTTAAAATGATACCGTGTCAGTAACTACCAGTTCTTAATATCGACTATTGCATTGCTCATATTGTAATTTTTAACGTTAAACACATCGATGAGTGGTGTTGCTTATTACTTCCAGTCGATGGCATATGTCTTGGCATCGGGCGCGGTGACGTCATCATAGCTTTGGTGATCGGGGCGTGTCCCTCACACCCTGGATACGATGCATTTACGGGTTGGGAATCTGGGACTTTCTTAATGGTGGAAGAGGTCTTTCTTGGAGCCTGACAGAAAACCATGGTACAAGTCGCGGTAGTTTCAGACAGCGGGCTGCCAAAGACACTCTGTAGAAAGATGGCGTCGAAGGCGCTTCTTTCGTTTTGTTGATAACGGACACCTTTTTATGCGTGTCGTTGGGACTTTGGGACATTGGCCTTTATGTCTATATGTTGAATATAGTGTGTAGTGTTGTTTAAAAAATATTTTGTCCAGGCTAGATGGGTCACTTTGGATCTGAACCTGGGCAACATTGCAACATGATCGTTTCCTTGAAGTCTCAAAAAGCAACGTGGACCCTCCAAACTCCTGGATTTTGAATTCATATAACTGTCGTTGCCATGGGTAATTATAACCGCTTTTAATATGTCATTGACGCTTCGCTTGGCGTAAGTCATATTTACAAGTACCTTTTTATCATACACAACGTTCAGACAGAGCGTTTGCGGAAAAGCAAGATTTGCAGAAATGATGTAATACAATTATATTTGAAGATTTGTTGTTCATTGATTTTCAAATTGGGAATGTTACGGAAAATAAGTCAAAATTCTATATGCTAAAGGGGATATATAGTTGCATGATGGCGTAGAAAAGGAGAGATTGTAATGCCCTTTTATCACCAGACGTGATGTTGATTCATTTTTTATTCTTCTCGATTAGCTAATGCATTTGCGTTAGAAAGGTAATCGAAATAAATGCTTTCACGGAGTTTAACTTGATATTACGTTCAAAAGGAAAAATAATGTAAAACTCGAAATATAGATTTTAAATTCTCAGACAGACGCTACGTGGCTTACTGGTCTTTTATAATCACCATTACTGGACGGAAACGATGTAAATGAAGTTTACTTGCTGAATAAATTTGATAAAATAACCATGGTCGATACTTTGGGCTACACAAAGCACGCGCTCATAATTTCCAGGTTTAATGGTGGCGTGGTCATTTGAACTGCTGTCGTAAGTGAAAACAAAAACATCGAAAAAAAAATCTGATATTTAAAATTTTCGGGAGGGAAAGGTTTCTATTCGCTGCAGTTCCAGACTTGGTGATAGACGTTTTGGTCCTTGTTGTTACCATACGGCGTGTAACATTCATCGTACGAAAGGCCTATAAAGGAAAAACATGAATATCTTACTTGCTTTTGGAATTGCCATTGTAGCTGTGCCACAAGCAACAGCCGAAGTTATCAACACGTGCCAAGCTCTGCCGTCCCCGACACACATGGACGTGAAGCAAGTGTCTTCAGACTACGATGTCACTACCGTTCTTGCCACGACGGAAGCGCGCAGCAACATAGAATGTATCATCCAGTGTAAAATGTCACCAGATTGTGTCTCTGTATTCTACAACAGTCAAACCAGGGTTTGCTACATGTTTGATGAAATACAATATTCGCCAGGGCTTGGGAATACATTGTCTGTCGGACTGCTTACCAATGTTGTCCCAAAAGCTGTTAGTATTTTTCTATATATTTATTTTTATTGAAACATGTTTACATTTTTGTGTATATAGTCTGGTTCTTATTAACCGCATTACATTGTGTCAGCGTGGTTTACACAGTGTTCCTGGCCGACATTATCTGGACGTCGATCAGCCTATCTGGGGACGTTCATAGTCTCCTATAGGGGAATATACAGCCCAGCTTATGTATGAGTCTGCTGAAAACGGGAAACTACCAACAGTAACCTCCCTTACTAGTTAATCTTGTGCTGGGTGGCAATGGCGAGCGAGGAGGCAGAAGGTAACGTTGTTCCGGCCCACACCAGAGGAGGTCACCCTATCCCTTAGGCCATGAGAGAGAGAGAGAGAGAGAGAGAGAGAGAGAGAGAGGTACATACACATGTGCATAGTGCTATTTATAAAATTTGTCGAAAAAGGATGATTATTTAAGTTTATGTTTCCCTGTCAGGGTATTCATTAGTATCTAATTTAATTTGATAATTTCCTTACAGACTGATCTTGATCTAGAGAGTAATCTGACAGTTTGTAATGGCTCCCCGTGCCTCGTCCCTGGTAGATGTAGAGAAGACTGTAATCTTAATGAACCTTTTTGTCTGGGTAGGTGTTCGTTTATTCTTTTAGACAGTTCAACAACAGCAGTTTCCGCCCCCAACGTTATTAATATACATGTACATGTCGTCAATGTTGTAACAAGTTACAGGTACATTGATTGTAGGTATGAAGGTATGAATGCGTTTTTTACAGTCACTGTGTTTTAGTTTTATTATCATTTCATTTGTCAAACTTACATATTTTTTTCCATATTATGCATAACTGTACTTAAATTACATAACATCAAAATCTCTCCGTTCTGTTTACCCAGGGGTGATATATCACGTGTAAGTTTGGTTTTAATTTATTTTTTAAATTCTTAAAGAATTAACTGCTAAATAAAATAATTTTTCAGTAATTGCTAGCAGTAAATAAAGTGATGACTAATTTTGACATTTCCATTAGTCTAGTAAAATAAAATCGAGCAAAGATGTATTTGCTGGTTATAAAATAAAACTTCATTTTTCTTTTTTTTAAGTGGGCATCTGAATATGCAAACGAACTACTAAATCTATAATAATCAACAAAGCAAACGATGTGTCATATTTTATCCCAGTGTTAATCACAACAATGTTTTAACAATGAATTAAAATTCAATGACAGTATTTATATATCAATTAAGATCAAAAACCGTATTTGACTTCTGTGTTAAAATTAATTCAATGAGAGTGCATTTCCATTAACACCGGATTTATTATTGGCTTCATTACATCAACAAACTTTTCTCATTGATCCCGCGATGCAGAAAAAATTGCCCGAAAATACAAAATGTTGAAACGTTAATTTGATGCCGAAGAAATTACGGGGCGTAATTGCGTCCTGCCTTTATCAAAGGCTGTCTTAGGGTCGCCACTACAGTATGATATGTAAAGCATAGATTGCATTTGCCGTGCAATTACATCGCATACGTTTTCCGTGTGATTTGTTTGACATCGTAAATGCATGGTTAAGGGTTACAGCGACTAAGTTTACATTACGGCGATTATGTTAATATTATGTGCGAATGCCATTTTTCCTACGTTACCATGGGATCTGGTCATGAATCGGTTTGTCGACTGACAAGTGAAAGCAAGCAAGTCAACAGAACCTTTATCGACCTTTATTGACCTTGACAAAATCGTAGAGGCTGCGGAGGCATTGAATCCGATTTTGCACGACCACTGTCTGCCACCGTCCACGAGATTCGCGATATTTACGATCAGTACACGTGCACCACACGGACATCGCATGGCGAGGTCTAACCTAGCCCCAAGCCAAACATCGTTTCCGTTGCTTTCACCCAAGGAACCATTACCACAAACACCTTTTGTTTCACGCTGTATTGCGTAAAACCAATAGTGAGCAAATAAATACTAAAGAAAACCATTCATTGTTACACTGTTCACCTGATCAATATATATAGTGTACGTGCCATGAATCGTGCTAGTTGGATAGATTAATGTTTTTCTTCACAGTGGGATCGTTCAATCAAGCAAAATGGTCATGTAAGGCTCATACATGTACAATCAAGCGCTTTTAAGACTCCTAGGAAAATTAAACCTCTAAGTTTTAGGTTTAAAGAGACCAACATCTAAAAACGCATCCAAAATTGTTTTGACGCTTTGCATACCTTATATCTTTGGAACGATCATTTGTTTTCAAGAATTAAAATCAGTAAGGGAAACCATGCATATGTGACGAAGCTATTAACTGTCCAGTTATTTCCCGCGCCGCTTCCTTCATCTCTATTCCTACCTCATGCAATCTCTAGCGGCCTTCTCCCCGTTTACACTAAGCGTAGTTGTATAAATACCATAAGAGCATGTCAATCAACTTAAGTTACTCTACGAAACACTCCCCGCTCTTATTCACTGCATGCTGTCACTTACTAACATTACGCATATCTGAACAATGGAGAATTGAGCAAGTTTAAGGCAAAAATTAAACACATATTGTAAAAATCAACTAAAATTTTAAAATCTGATGTATTGTAATCTCATTTTCTATAAGTAGTTCTCTGAGCATTGATAGATGTAGTCAGCACCTAAACTGTGTCCCTAAGACGTGTTCATAACCTTAGAATCATAACAGAAACATTTACGTTCATTTAGCTATTGGATTCATTACTTTAAGAGTTTTTGGGATAAAGCATATGCAGTGAAAATATCG
>NW_019773903.1:624952-636122 GCF_001039355.2 Lingula anatina | reverse complement strand
TTTTTTTTGGGGGGGGGGAGCTGTTTTCAATTATTACACTCCTCTAAATCAGTCCTCGAACTGCAAGTCAGGGTGTCAGATTCAGTGCTTGCACCCATGCTGCTATTGTTGTTTTTGTCTGTCTATCTGAAATGATGACGGATGATATTATGGCCATTGCCCAAGAAGGCAGAATCAATCTACTCATGCTCTGAAGGATCTCTGGCATGGAGGGCAATCGTAGTTTCTATTTTGGAGAACTCGGGTCTGCTCTACTTTGCTTTACTTCCTACCTTCACCAACAAAATAGCTAGCTATTAATACACAAAAACAAGCATTGTACAAGCTGCACAATATAGCACTTAACAGAAATTTTGGGTCTACATGATCACACGATGTGACAAAATTTTATTCAAGAGAAAACTCTCAGGACCAAACCCAGTGACCAAACAACAGGAAGGTAGATACTATAACCATCTAAGACTGATTGGGAATCAGAAGGGCTTGCGTCATGGGAGCGACCAGATTACTTATTTAGGAAATGAAATGTCTGAGAAGCAACAGGGCATCTCCGAGGTTGCACTAGACAAACAAACCGTGTTGCACTTTAGACATTTAAAGATATGGCTAATCAACCTGAAGATACCATATGACGTACATCATAACCTGTTTCTCGTTCCAAATTAATTCCAAGTCTGAACTGGACTGAGGCACCTGTGAAGAATCGCAGAGATGTTGTGATGGGTGAAACAGAAAAACATAAATAGAAGTGTGTGTTTATGTGCGTGCATGCACGGGAGTGTGTGCATGCGTGCATAAGAGAGAAAGAGAGAGAGGCAGTTCAACCACTTTATGATCTCATATAGCCAGTATATATATATATATATAATCCTCATTTCAGTTCACTTTACTATTCTTGCAATTTTTCATGTGTTGCATCTTTATGACATGGTGTGATAAATTGTATGGTAATAACTAACAATTTTGAAATACCCCATTTATTCTATATGTAATAATTGTTTCATTAATTGTTTCAATTCTTCAAGATATTTCATTTTTAGTTATTCACATAAATGTTATTTTTGACATGAAACCAATCAATTTTTACAAATTTCAAATCAACATTTTAAAGCACAATGAAAAAATCCATTACACAGAATATCAATTTTTTTTTTCAAATTTAGTGAAGAATTACCATACAAAAGTGTAAGGTGTTCCTGTTAATGTCAAAAGTTGCATCATATTTCTCAATTTTACAGAGTGCACTGAACCAGATGCTTCTCTGGAAGACAATCACATTTCCCACAAAATAGTCGCATTCCACACAAATCCATCACGTGTACCTATAGAATATACTCTAGTAGTATTGTTTTTTTCACTTTGAGATCAATTGTGATTTTTGTTTTAGATTTATAATGTTGGAGATCTGAAACCACACCAATATTCAAATAATTCATTAAATTAGTAAAGTGTTGATGGCACATTGCTCACCCAGCATTTTCAAATTGAATTCAGGCAAAGAACATATTTTTGGTAAATGTTGTAAAAGTCAGTGTTACGCTAATATAAACTTGGTTAAATGAATCAGTATGCAGACTAGCTAACATTCTCAATGATTAACGAATTAAACATGAAGGAGATCTTTATATTCATACCTCAGCTGTCATCTGGCAAGCCAACTTGTCAAGTTATGTAATACCATACACCGCAAACCTTACCACATCTCAAAACCACTTGAATGTGATATTATTAACGGATCAATTAATCAAATTGGAGAAAGTCCAAAACTACTGAATGCAGCCTTGTTTTGAGTAAGGTAAAACGAAGGAGGCCGAGAAAAAGTATATCCCGTATATCCTGTTATCGACCCCAGACTTCCTATTTCCTGAAGTCTGCCTGTTTTTTTCCTTCTACTTTGAACACTCTTCCTTCTTCTAAATTAAACAGGCACCTGAAGACATTATATAATCTATCTGTCTATTCTTAATCCGTTTGTCCGACTTCCTGTTAAAGACTCAATACTATTTTGTTTTTACACCTTCAAGTATTGCATTTACTTCTATAAGCTTTAAAGTAGCAGGTGTTGCAGGCATCGTACCTCTAAGCATCCATTACATATCCCCAAACTATCACTATTAGGGCTCATTCCCATTAAAACTATTGGTCTCCATAGCTGAATGCCATCAGTTTAATAAATTAACATGCCTCCTCTTGTTTCCAACTTTTCTGTATTTTACTCAAAGTCAGGAAGATCCATGTTAATCCATTAATCTGACTGCACTAAGCAAGAGTCCCTGCAGAGTTGGACTGACCTACGTAAACCAAGTTTCAATGGGAATGAACCCTTACACTACTTAACCACAAACTTGCCAATAATGTGCAAAATAAAATGCTTACCTTTGACGGAGCTCACATTATTGCCTTTAAAAAGTCGCCCATAACTACATGCATATGGTAAATAAAAGACTAGAATTCTCATAGCCCCTAGGGAAATCCTTAAAATTTAAAGTTAACAACAAGCTTGCAGGTGCTTGCAACTGGGTTTTGAGTGAGATCCTCAACGCCACATGGAAGAATAAGCAAAAACACCACATACAAGAATAAGCAATAAGTTTGCCTGAATGTTCCATCTATTTAAGCGGTACAAAAAAGCTGAGGCTACACTCAACATGCTGGGGACTGTCTCACACTGTAAATTGTAATTTTGGGAGGACAAGTTAAATATAAGACACCTTGAGGAATTTTGAGAAACAAACTTTGACTGGCAAAAACTTTTCCAAGCTCAAATTCAGCCATCTGAAAAAGGAAATTCTTTTTGTGAAAAAGTGGGTCGTTTTACCTTGAAAACTTGTTATTTTACATGGCACAGAATTTACCTACAAGGTGTATATACATGAGAGGACATACCTCTTCACAGCCAAAAGGGCAGTTCTTTCTATATCCATCTGCCTCTTTTACTCTGGATCTACAGTCTTTGCTACTACAAAGACCTGTCTTAGATAAAAAAAAAAAAATAAATAAAAAAAGAGATGACCCCATGGTTTACAATATTGTAAGTGGCATGCTCATACATTCATTACAATCTAACCTTACTCATTAGGATTATGTCTCCTCCTTAGTTTATCTCTATAATTCTGATACAATGTATCATCTTCAAACATCCTCAATCTGCACCAGTTGGTTGTTCAAGTCCAAATGCTCTATGGCAGATCGCTTTTATCTTCTTATAATCAGTAAGTACATCTCATTATACTCTATACAGATACAAAGGAAGGCTAAAAATAAACAATTATTCAGCAAAACAACAAATTCATAAATATAATCTAATCTAATAACTCCATCAGTTATGATTCACCAGAAAAAGAAACCCCCAAAACACCATAAACATGATCACCATAAAACAACCCACCTTTTTTCCATTTGGCCTACAAATAATTTTCTGTCATGATTCATAAAAAGGGACGACGGAGATGTCTAAGAATAACTATTTTAATCCAGCTTCCATTAGCAGTGATTATCCCACAATGCCTCAACTGTTCCTGGCATTAATGTCACTACAATCAACCCTACCTCTCTGCCTTCTGGCTTTACTTTTGAGAGACTAAGTGTGAACGAAAAAAAAAGCTGAATAAAAATAGCACCATCTGCCACAGCATTATACTGGGGTTAACAAGGGGGTTATCCGTAGGAAATTGTGAAATAAAAATGAAAGAGTTGTATATCTATTATCGATAGATATTATTGGGGTTCTGGATGTCACCTGACTTGTACGTGTGCTACTACATGCTTGAACAGGTTAGGCCTTCGGCCAGCGCCTACGCTGGTGGTACAATAAGATAATTTACCTGTGTAAAAAGTAGAAGAACTGAAAGAAATGGAAGCTAGAGTTTGGCAGATTACTCTGAGATCTCTTGGAATGTGGGGTTATCAAATGGGGGAATGTTTTTGAAACTTTGCCATGAAAATACGAAGATTGCAGCTTTAGGTTTAGTTCAGTTGTGGTGGAAAAATGTGTCAAATGGTTGTCATAGAAAAAAAAAACTGTGACAAAAAGATCACATCACAAGACACAAAAAAGTGTACTGCTTTGATTTTATAAAGTACAACTACTGTCTACAAGAGAACAAAGAATATGGTAAATTATCAGATATAGAATTCGAATCAAGGGAAAAACTGTTAAGTTCTTTCTTACTTATTTAAAATACACCCTAGAATATTGGATGGATAATTAGAAAAGAAAATGTAAACAAGATTTACATTAGCTGTGTTTAAATGCATAACAGCATGCAGAAATGTCATAGTACCTTGTACATCCCAGATATCTGTTTTCAGTTTATTAAAATAATATCTTATTTCATCAAGAATGCCTGTGCCATAAGACTTTAATCTATGTATCAAGACACTTTGCTGCTGAAAAAATAATCCCTAACATTAACTGATAGTTTGAATGACTGTTTGTCACTTCAATAACCTCAAGTAAATGTGAGAGTTTACGAGTGCATTCCCAGATTTAGATTTAGATCGACCTAACTCCCTGGGGGCCGGTTCAAGCTAAATTGCTGTCAGCCGAGCGCGCACCATAGTTAATTACCCCCTTACAGCTTTTAGTAGGCGGGACAGACACTTAAGCCGGCTAAGCTGACAGTAATCTAGTGAGACTCCCCACAGTGATAGATCGATCTAAAATCTATGGGAATGGGGTCTAAGTTAAAATTGCCCTAATTTGTACCCCATATTTTTGAAAGTTTTTTTATTTGAAAGTTTATTTTGAATGCCATATTTGGCCTATTTTGTATGTGCCTTCCTTTCAAACTTTCATGTTTACGTTAATGCACTTAGCCGTAGCAACCAGTACAATATGGTGAATAACCATCATAACGCTAGGTACCAATTTTCTTTGTTCGTTTCATCAAAATTTCAAAATGATGTAACTGCAATAAAACCTGCATCATTAAAATTACAAAGGTTTATCAACTCTTCTTCAGCATAACCATATATTATGTCGCTTAGAAATTGTAATCCAGGCCACTACAAGCTAGGTATACTAGTAATTATTCTAGAAAATGTACTACACTGTATTACACATGCAAACATATTTTGCTTTGTTGTTTTTTCATTAACTTAAAAAATTGATCTTTGAGACAGCCTATTTCGGTTTTTAAACATTCAGCCAATTATTTGCCATGTCTTCATTTTTGTTTCCAATGTTTTTCAGGCACTTTGCCCTTTGATGTTAAATGTTTTAGCCCACCACAATAACAAAACACAATCGAGCTTAATGTTTTCATTTTCTTTAACAGGCAACCTGCTTTATCATTTAGCAAATTATTTCAACTGTCATATATTGGTTGTTAACTGATCCAGTACCAGACGACCTTTTGCAAAACAGATTTTAAGACTGGGTTCCCATACCTAGCAGGGGCGGATTTAAAGGCTGTCTTCTGGGTCTTCCATAAGACAGTCAGATTTTCAAGTTAACATTGATGGGTATCCATTTTTTTCTGTCGGAAGATGGTCAAAAATGGAGGATGGATCAACAAAGGTAATTTGGAAGACTATCAGAAAAACCTCCAGATCTGCCCCTGCCTAGATCGATCTAGGATCGATCCATCTCCGAGGGATTTTAGCTTATGTAGCTTAGATGTCTGGCATGCCTACTAAAACTGCTAAACGATAATTAATTACGGTAAAGTCTTGAAAATTTCGTCGCTTAAAAATTAATTAATATTTTTAATTGTGTAAATGCGACTAATTTTTCAAAATTACCCCTCCCCCACTCCTGGGTATGACGAAATTTTCAAAAATCCGGCCTTTGGGCTTTTATCCTANACGCATTACCTTCATGTTTGAGCTGGACAACGCGGCCATATTTGGTGACGAACTTTTCAAAAATTATCGAGTACTTCATTTTCAAGGTCGACGAAGTTTTCAAAGGGAAAAAAATTACGTTGGCGGAAAATTGTCTGCCGACGAAATTTTCAAGAACGACGAAATTTTCAAGACTTTACCGTAGTCCCTAGCAGCTTCAGTAGGCATGACAGACATATAAGCCGCTTAAGTGGATTGCGATTTAGCGAGATTCCCCTCAGAGATAGAACAATCCACAGTTTGTACAATACAGTCTGGGAATGATCCCTAGTAAGTTAAAGGATTATACACCATTATTTCAAATTATTTGTAGTGCCTTATTTCAGTTGTTGTTGACCTGACTACAGCCACTGAACCAGCAACAGAAGACCTTATTCAAAACAGGCTTTAAGTCAAAGGATTCAGCATTATTTCAAATTTTGTCTTTCAGAAACTGATAAATTTCCCGCATTATCCAACACAGAGAATTGATCCAATGCCATAAACAGATTTGATTCTGATTTTGTCTTACAGAAATTGATATTAAATTTCATTTTTTTCTTGATTGTCCTAATCATTACTTGAATTGAATCAATCCAACACCGTAAATAGATTTCATCCTGAAATTTTGGTGATGTTATTTAGTGGCGTATTTACAGTCTTGTGGGGATTGATTGCTTATTTTTCTACTCCAAAATAAATTCTGGGGCCTAATAAACTCTTCTGTAGGTTACATAGGGACCCAAAGTTAAAAAAAAACTACACTAATGTTAGGACAGCTGGTGCATCAACAGCAAAAGAAACTTGAAAACCCCAATAGAATTACAGAAAAAATATATATTTACAGAAAAAAAGGGATAATATTCCAAACAGAATCAACAGGCCTACATGGTCTCACAGCTGGCTTCTTGTGATTCTTGGCAATGTTACTGAGAATCTGAGAAACTCAATTATTAGTGTGAAGTAGAGAAGGGCATGATTCAAGGTGATGACAGGATTGATGGTGATAATGTAGGCTTTAAAGTGATAATACAGGATTGACAATGATAATGTAGGATTCAAAGTGATAACACAGGATTGATGGTGATAATGTAGGCTTTAAAGTGATAAGACAGGATTGACGATGATAATGTAGGATTCAAAGTGATAATAAAGGACTGATGGTGATAACATAGGATTCATGGCGATAACATAGGATTCAAGGTCATAACATAGGATTGATGGTGATAATGTAGGATTGATGGTGATAATGTAGGATTGAAGGTGATAACATAGGATTAATGGCGATAACATAGGATTTACGGTAAAAACACCAGATTTAGGTGATAATGCAGGGTCAAAAAGGATAACAGGATTCAGAATAATAAAACAGGATTTATCTTGACAACACAGGATTCAAAGTGATAACAATTGATTCATGGTAACAAGAACTGCATCATCAGATACTTCTATACTTAACCTTCCCCAAGTATCATGAGTAGATTCACTCTAACTGAAGGCACTCCCATGTGCTTCAAAGTGAATAAATTGCCAAGAGACATAACAATAAATTTATTTCCCCCGACCCACCAGTGATATCAGAATTAAATATAAAAATAAATTCATAACGTCCCTAATTAAGGATACTATGTATGGAGAAACCATCCTGCTTCACGTATACAACCTAATACTATAACAAGTGGCTACATGTAAGTGTTATGTCCATTAGCATTTAGAATTCATATTTACTATAATTTAACTTCTTTCCAGAGGACTACCTATGCATGTTATTTCCATTATGGATAATATCAGAAATAAATCAGGAAGTTCGCTGAAGTTCAAGAAAGGTTCCAGAAGTTCACATATCCTCAATGTCGATGAGATCTAACATTCAAACTACCTGTTTGTGAAAATATTGATCATGAAGGAAATGATTAAGTCTAAGATGAAAACTACAGTATTTCTGCTACCTATATTTTATCAAATTTTTGTGTGGCATTTTTCTGTCTTTGCAAAGGATAAAATCTTGCTTGCAAAAATCTTAAAACACAAGCTGTTATCCAAATTCAAAATGAAGGTTGTAAACACATAGGTAACAAATTACCAATATTAACATATAAAGTTTCTATAATGCACCCCTTTGACCCGGCTCTGCAAGAGAGCCATTTTCTTAATCTATTCCTTTGATGGTACTGAGTTTGTTTTTATCTAAGTGGAAATGGAGAACACTCAGTAAATCTGATAATTCAAGTTTAGTTTGAGTATATAGATTTAAATTATCAATAGTATTTTAGCAAACTGCAAAATGACAAAAGCAATGATAACAACAAGTATCATCAGATATCCAGGCCTCCTTCAGAATAGGGGACTAACTAGTCCTAGGGTCAAATATGGCTGACCCACTTGAATAATCCCCCAAGGGATAACTATCCAGTGTTTATTAGCGGATTAGATGGCAAGCTTTGTAGTAGGTTGACCATATTTGACCCTCAGACTAGTTAGTCCCCTATTCTGAATGGGGCCTTAGCTATAGGCAGCAATTCAAATGACTGCAGGTGTGGAGCTGGGAAAGAACTGGTATTTGGTTAAAAGTACTTCAGTCATCTGATAAGACATCTAAGGTAAATTTACCCAGAAACTCTCTCATTCTGTGTACTGGAAATAAAATGGAAGGAAATAGTTAGAAAACAGAGGAAGAATTCAATCAACAATGAATGTTAGTTTAAAGTGGACAGGGATACCAATGAAACACCAATACATACACATCTCCAAAAAAGTTCCAAGTACACACTTCTTTTAAATAGCCTCCTATCCTAATGGCATCTCTGGATGTTTATCCTAGATATAAGTAAAGATACGTAAACCCCACAGACACCATCTGCTTGTCCCGACCTGGTGAGAAAGAGGAGTTAAAACACATTTAAAACACAAAACTAAAGTTTATGCATGCTTTCAAGTGGGTATATCTTACATGCGTATGTTGAAAGAGAAGTCAAACTGTTCAGGTACAAAAACCCTTGATATGTTTGTGTACGTGAATTAACACTAAAACACATGCTTTTCAAACCGACATTTAAGTTCACATTTAAAGTAACTGAAAATGAGGCAACCAAGCATCATTTGTGTACAAAAATAGCGAGTTAAGTACATGATTTTCAAAACAATGTTTAAGATCGTTTACAAGAGGACAGGTACTAGTAGAGTCTTAAGTGAACCCCTTGCTATTAGGGATGTACAGATCAAATATACACTGTATACGGATTCGTACACACAGGGGCTCTTGCCTGTCAATCTTACCGATGCACTTAGGATAAGTTATGTCAAAAAGTATCATCTGGGAAAATATATCATACCTGACACTGGTTATATGCTATTACAGAAAACAGCTAGGTACCAAGTACTTTTTGAAAGAATACTACAGTGCTTGTTTAAATATATATCCCTTAGCAAAATGAAAAGTTTGCAGCTATGTTGGAGCAACAAAATTGCAAGAAAAAAAATTTTATTGCTGCTAATTTGCAGCTATATTGCAGCAAATTTGCAAGAAGAAATTGCAGTTTGCAGCAAATTAGCGACAACTTTACTGTGAATTTGCAGCAGGCCTGATATTTTGCTAATAAAAGATATACAGTCTTAATTTTCCCCTTGTTGGCTTTAGAAACAAGGTATTTTGGTAGTAGGGCTTCCTTAACAATTAACTTTTCTTTTAAAAATATTGGAATATGTGCCCATTACAATAATAAATGGAGTCATTCTTGCTGGGTTTTACTACAAATGTGGAGCTCCCTGTCCTACATGTACATGTATCTATCACCAAAAAGAAAACACATACATGTGCTAGTTCTTACATGACTTGTTGAAGAGACATAACTGTCAGAACACTTACTTCACCTGTCAGGATTCTAAGAGAGAAGCTGTTACTTTATAATTACATCACTGCTATGGGTCTTGAGGTGAGGATCAACAGGATCAACAGGCTAAACCAACTTCACAGCATGGATTGATAAGAAAGTCAGCTTTTTTTGGAGCTATAGAACCAATATGTAATAGTATTGGTGCATTGCCTTGAGGTTGAGTGCCCCCTTTCATTTTGCAATAATTGGTACGGTTCCTGTAAGGCCAACAGGATATGTGTGCTTAATTAAAAACATTAATGAGTCAGGTATAGGATAATGATCACATGTTATAAATACTTCTTCAGTACAGCTAGGGCATTTAGTGAAGTTGAAACCACTTTGTGATTCCCAAAGCATCTTTATGTGCAGCCCAGGTTATAGTTGAGTTTTATATTCTTGCCTTTCAACTTCTCAATTTATACATAATTCAAAATAAAATTAGTGAAACTAATTCTTTTGATTGAATATGGTCATTTCACGAGGTGCATTATTTTCTCTTGCAAATGGGTTATGAAATGAGTTCTAATATATAAGTTTTTATATCCAAGTTCAATCGTTAAGGATCATGGCAGCTGATGACAATGACAGGATAACATGGGAACAGACAATGGGCAGTGATGTACCGAGAAACCATCTTACTTGCACTAAATCTGTCAAAACTTTTTACTTGTTTGGCAGATTTCTGGTAGCAATTTGTGGTACGTTTTTTTTTTTTTTTTCAGATATATGCCAGTAATGTCAGGTGCATTTTAAGAATTGTGGGTAGATTGTCATAAAAGGCAGATGTACAGACAGAGATATGGACAGAATAGTATACCACACAAAGTAGAATATGTGACTGACTGCATGAGTAACAGGCAGGCAGGCAGACAGTTGGACAGAAACAAAGAGATAGAGAGAGAGAGAGATTACTTTAACAGACTGACAGACAAAAAAGGGAAATGCCATTATTTTTTTCTATATTTATTTGTTCTATACAATTTAAATCAAAATTTAAATGCTCTGTTTAAATAACCATAAGAAGTATCCTGTGGCTACAACAGACAAACATTGACCAATTTCTACTACTGACCCAGAGGCTGTTACGGTTGCGAACCATCATTCTGGAGGTGAATTCTGTTTTAACTTTCACCTGCTGTTTCTGAAAGGTGTGGCCACAGGTAGACTTCAGCTGCAGTAGTTTAACAACTACAGGTGAGAAGGCGATCAATGCTCTAAACACACCCTAAGGTGGGGTATCCTGTAATTTGTCCAAACATGAAGCTACTGCTGTTCTACAGTATCTGTTTATTTATCTTCTGTCTTGGAATTTTTTCTTGGATTTTGTGTACACTCGTTCAAAAATCATTAGGATCTGGTTTCTACTTTTATAATGATAATATATATGTAATCTAAAAACAAATACATTTACATCAACTGATTTAAATTTGATAACTTAAGTACTGTTATCAAGTTGATCTTATACTCCC
>NW_019773903.1:561148-624809 GCF_001039355.2 Lingula anatina | reverse complement strand
TTACATGACTTGTTGAAGAGACATAACTGTCAGAACACTTACTTCACCTGTCAGGATTCTAAGAGAGAAGCTGTTACTTTATAATTACATCACTGCTATGGGTCTTGAGGTGAGGATCAACAGGATCAACAGGCTAAACCAACTTCACAGCATGGATTGATAAGAAAGTCAGCTTTTTTTGGAGCTATAGAACCAATATGTAATAGTATTGGTGCATTGCCTTGAGGTTGAGTGCCCCCTTTCATTTTGCAATAATTGGTACGGTTCCTGTAAGGCCAACAGGATATGTGTGCTTAATTAAAAACATTAATGAGTCAGGTATAGGATAATGATCACATGTTATAAATACTTCTTCAGTACAGCTAGGGCATTTAGTGAAGTTGAAACCACTTTGTGATTCCCAAAGCATCTTTATGTGCAGCCCAGGTTATAGTTGAGTTTTATATTCTTGCCTTTCAACTTCTCAATTTATACATAATTCAAAATAAAATTAGTGAAACTAATTCTTTTGATTGAATATGGTCATTTCACGAGGTGCATTATTTTCTCTTGCAAATGGGTTATGAAATGAGTTCTAATATATAAGTTTTTATATCCAAGTTCAATCGTTAAGGATCATGGCAGCTGATGACAATGACAGGATAACATGGGAACAGACAATGGGCAGTGATGTACCGAGAAACCATCTTACTTGCACTAAATCTGTCAAAACTTTTTACTTGTTTGGCAGATTTCTGGTAGCAATTTGTGGTACGTTTTTTTTTTTTTTTTCAGATATATGCCAGTAATGTCAGGTGCATTTTAAGAATTGTGGGTAGATTGTCATAAAAGGCAGATGTACAGACAGAGATATGGACAGAATAGTATACCACACAAAGTAGAATATGTGACTGACTGCATGAGTAACAGGCAGGCAGGCAGACAGTTGGACAGAAACAAAGAGATAGAGAGAGAGAGAGATTACTTTAACAGACTGACAGACAAAAAAGGGAAATGCCATTATTTTTTTCTATATTTATTTGTTCTATACAATTTAAATCAAAATTTAAATGCTCTGTTTAAATAACCATAAGAAGTATCCTGTGGCTACAACAGACAAACATTGACCAATTTCTACTACTGACCCAGAGGCTGTTACGGTTGCGAACCATCATTCTGGAGGTGAATTCTGTTTTAACTTTCACCTGCTGTTTCTGAAAGGTGTGGCCACAGGTAGACTTCAGCTGCAGTAGTTTAACAACTACAGGTGAGAAGGCGATCAATGCTCTAAACACACCCTAAGGTGGGGTATCCTGTAATTTGTCCAAACATGAAGCTACTGCTGTTCTACAGTATCTGTTTATTTATCTTCTATCTTGGAATTTTTTCTTGGATTTTGTGTACACTCGTTCAAAAATCATTAGGATCTGGTTTCTACTTTTATAATGATAATATATATGTAATCTAAAAACAAATACATTTACATCAACTGATTTAAATTTGATAACTTAAGTACTGTTATCAAGTTGATCTTATACTCCCCCCCCCCAAAAAAAAAAGTTTAATTTCAAATAATTTAAAACTACATAAGACAACATAAAATCAATGTTTCTAATAATAAATTGCTATACCAAAAAATATTGCACTCCACATGGAATTTAAATAAATATAATAATGAAAATTTTCTAGTATCTGAAGGGATTGTATGGATCACCTGTAACATCATCAATATAATTTTGTATAATTCAGCACTCAAATAAAATAACATCAAAATATAGCATATCAGCAGGCCCATAGCCAGGTGGGTTCGAGGGGGTCAAAAGACCCCCCCCCCTCCTTTTTTTGCTGGGAAAAGGTCTCCTCTGGGTAAAATTTTATCTAGGTAAATGAAGGTTTCATGGTAAAAGGTCCACTTTTTCAGAAAAAGAACCCCCCTTTTAAAATCGTTGGCTACGGGCCTGATCTAACATCTCAAAAATAGGCAGCGCCCACTTCTGACCCTCCCTCTCTTCCTACGCTACATGTACACCAAGTCATTAAAAACAAAAGCCTCCAGCGATATCACATATACACAAGCACCAGGTGTACATCAGCGCAATTTCCAGCTCGACCATCTTCCGTGATTAATGCTGACGCACACAACACGCTTCTAAAATTTCTAATTTCTCACTTGTAACATTATTTCATACCTTTATTGATTGCCCTCTATTCAGTAGGCAGCAACCTGTCACATCCTTCTGGATGAAATGCTATTGTTTTGCTGATGTCCTGAAACATTAGGACTATAATATAGTCCATTTTTTGATAAAACACTTTATTGCATGTATATCTTAGGCTAAGGGAAGGAACAATTTATTAGATATATGTCATTAAAGTTTGCACATGCACACACAAACATTTGCACACACATACCAGGCCTGTAGCCAGGGGGGGTTCGGGGGGTTCGAAAGAACCATCCTTTTTGCTGGGAAAAGGTCCACTCTGTGTAAAATTTGATCTATGTACTTGAGGATTTTATGGTAAAAGGTCCACTTTTTCAGAAAACGAACTCCCCCCTCTGAAATTGCTGGCTACGGACCTGCATACATATACTGACATTTATGCACACACATATACCTGCAATCTCACATTAACACACACATACACTCATATGTTATGCATGAACACATGCATAAACACAATGTATACAAGCCCATTTTTCTCTCTTTCTCTCTCTCTCTCTTTTACACACACACACACACACACACACACACACACACACACACACAAAGTCCTTGACCCTCTCTCTTTCTCTCTAACACACGGGCACTTTTTTCTCTTTCTCTTTCCATCTCTCTATCTCAAAGTTGCAAAGTCGTTCCATCACACATCCACAGCTGCAGATATCCTACAACCATCCCAGCAGCCCCAGAGATATCTAAATACAACCAAACCATGCAGCCAGCACATCTGCTACAGATAAATCCAGATTCCTCAAACCAAATGCACAGATAGCGATATATATATAAAGAGAGAGGGAGAGCCATGAGAAAAATAATAAATTATTCCAGAAAAGATGAAAGGATAGTTTAGAGACCTCACAAGAACAAGATATTTCATGGATGCACACTCCAGAGTAATATACTGCGACTAATGCGTAAAGCTAGTGGAAAATTTACCTTAACTTCAACCACCACCTACTATAAATTCTTACAAATGAGGAGAGATGGAAAAATAATTTACCTTTGCTATGGATGCCCTGCTCAGGTGAATGGATCAAGGTTAACCTAATGTTTTAGAGAGTACAGCCCCAGACTTAAATGTCTACTTATTGGTAAAGCTCAATATTAAATCCATTATGTACTACATGATAAAATGCATTTTTCATCATGTTCAGTCTCTTAAACAGAAATAATGTACCGATTTGTAAAATCCCATTATTTTCAATTACAACTAGAGTAGAACTGAGTGGTCAAATCTTCTCTACACATACATTCTAGGGACTTTTTTTTTTTTTGAATGCTTATAACCAGAAAATAATTGCCCTTGCTCGAGACCTCCCCACTCAATATATAAATATTGAAGGAATAAAAGTGCTAAAACAATGGATTTTCCTGGGATAAATGATGATTTTCCCATACTTTCCAATGGTATAATGGATCCATTTCAACATTCAAAGTTACATGTAGGTGATTTTTTTTTTTTGCAATAGTCTCTTCAGAGATTATTAAGGAGAGAAGGTCCAAGTGGTCTGATGGCAAACACAGATTTCAGAATAATTACAATCACTTCCATTTTTGAAGTAAAATGGAATTTACTATTTTACTATGTGTAGTTTACAATGTGTTTTTTGTGGAATTTTGAATCTCATATTGAAGAGCTATTCTCCCTTTTATCTCTAATAGCTATAAATGGTACCCACATGTTGTATATAATATATATAATTATAATTTGATTGCACCAACAGAATGGATTTATGTAATATGGTGCACACTTTGCACACATCATGCATGAGGCACTTACTGTCACGAGCCAGTGCAAATTCTAGGAACATATATTCTGTGAATTGGGGGTTTCTGGAATAGAATTAGTCAAAGTCAAGTTCACGTTTTCTACCAGGGGTGGAATTAGGCCATCTTCTGGGTCTTCCAGAAGACGGTCAGATTTTCAAGCTAACACTGACGGGTATTGATTTTTTTTCTGTTGGAAGACGGTCAAAAATGGAGGACAGGTCAACAAAGTTACTTTGGAAGACCGTCAGAAAATATCTCTGAATCCGCCCCTGTCTACGTCTCCTATTAAGCAGAGTGAAGAGGGTAAATTGCATACAACTATCAGTAATGGTTTTATTTTTTTTTTTTTTTTTATTTTCAGGGGCAAATCCACCTTAACTGAGAACTTCACAATTATATAAAAAGCCAGCATCTATCCATCTTTTACAGGTTCAGACATTACCAGTTATATATGCCTGGATCAAAAACATCAACAGGCGCACTTGAAATAATAATTAGAGTCTCCAGTAAGAATCAAGTCTAATGGTCTTGAAAGGCAATATCATAATCTGAAATGAGAAATTAGATTTCTGAGCTGGCTCTGTAAGCCTGGAATGGAAAGCTTGCTAAAAGGCATGTTCCCAATAAAACCATCATTCTACATAAATCGATCCAACACTGCGGGGACTCCAGCTGAATGTAATCAGATATGACTAAACTCAAGCCTTTTTAGACCACTGCAAATCTGCTCAGGCACTGTGGGTATAATATTTGATGAGTCTAGCTGCATATCTTCTCTTCATTTTTTATTATATTCATGATTATTATATATAATGTTACAATAATACTGGAACTCTCAAATCTCTCCTTCTCTGCCCTCAAAAGGAAAAAAAATACAACACATTGGCCTTAACTTTCATTTTCACAGCATGAAAAATCATCAGAGGTTTACATACCAGTAGAAAAAAAAAAAAAATATATATATATATAGAGAGAGAGAGAGAGAGAGAGAGAGAGAAATGTGTGTGTGTGCGTGTGTGTGATTCCTCTCTGCCAGACCACCCATATACAGGTACAGTGTAAAACAAACATGCGTCAGATTTGTGGAAGATTTACTTGTTTTTCAGCAGTCTTTCCATACCTTAACTAGGATGGTTCCTAAATCAAATGGGAACACACCTGTTCTGAGGACAATTAAGTCATTGGTATCTGTTATTCATAAATCTCCTTGTTATTTACCTATCATTACTCTTTTATGAAACATGATGGTGGAAGTCCAGAGGAAGAAAAAGTTTTTGGTTCTTTGAGAAAAAAATATAAGTATGAGCTTGCACTGGAAAGTGTTGCCCTGATTCAAGCAAGTGAGCTACAGAATTGGTTGGGAGGAAATAATAAGAGATCACATTCCAAAATGCTTAGACCTGTAAAACAATCTTTAAAATCTTATATGTCATTCTCTACAAATTGCTCACTTGAAACACATTTTTAAAGTTTAATATAAAATACCCCAACCCTAAAAATGATTCTAATGCAGGAATATTTTTCCAGAATCAATCAAAAAGCTAGATACTGACTAAGAAATGAAATAGCTTTAATTCATCTAATATCACCGACTATAATCCTTAAGTACCCCGATAAAAAAAATCAATCTGAGTATATTATAGCTGTAATAAGAGTTTCTTATCACTTTACACAAGGAAGTAGAGATAGCCTAGGACTCACTTCCTTGCTCTACATTATTACCTAAGAGGCCATGAAACTTACATCAAAATGAGCAATTAACAAAGAAGTGTTCATATCGGCAAAATTACAAGAAAAAAGGTTCACGATTTGTTTTTCTATCGTAATCAAGAACAATCTTCATTATTGCCTGGGCCGATAAAACATCAAAGCTGGAATATTGTATTGTCAAAGTTCTTTTCCAAGATAAGATAAAAAGGATTTAATAAACTTCAACAACTATGTCATAGAAATGGTGATTAAATGCCTTAATTAGGTAAAGCTAATTGCTTGCAGCAGCACAGAAAAAAATATGTATATGTATTTATCATGTAGGTAAAATAGGTACTCCAGTACCACTTTGTGGGAAAGAGAAAATGGAGTTGCCAAAACCACAGTTGCACTATCTCAGTTTTCTTCAATAAGTTCCCAATGATAAAATGTATGCATATTGCAAGTTTGAAATGTTATATATATATATATATATATATATAATTGTATATAAAGTGAATTTACTTATAAACATTAAATGGTGGGTAACCTCCTTACCATGAAAGGCACAGAGGAAGATGAAACCAATACCAGAAAATACGATGACTTACAGCAGTGACTCTTTTCAATGGGGAAAGATTATCATTCTTTCAGAAACATTAATCTGGAATCTTACAAATAATTTTCTGTGTTGCACTATTCACGATTTTTTGTGCTTTTTTATATAGGATAGAACNACAATGCATTTTACAGATCCATGTTTTATTTTTGTGTAGACTTTCATAAGTAAACTTGAATCAATTTCTGAGCTCTGGGGCATACCGAGTCCCATTTATAAAGTCAACCATGAAACACGTTCAAATATATGTTTATGATTTTTTCAATAAATGAAGACATATGATGTAGCATCACAGGAAAATAATTGTGTTATTCATTATAATTAATATAGGTATATATCCCTGCACTTAGTTCCCCATTATATCCTACTTGGCTACCATGTATTTTGCTCTTTCAATTCTCATGAGAACGTAATTGGTATCAGTGAGAGTACAATGGTGTACTTAATTCTCCCAATATCAATCTCGTTGTTTCTTGTTAACCTGTGCTGAAAACACCTACTGGGTGCCCCACGATTTCGCCATGTCGCACCATGCTCCAACATGCATGTATACTTCTTATTCATTGCATGGCTCTCTCTCTCTAAGGCAAGGGCATTTAGGAACACATTATTTCATTAAAACTAATAGAATTCAGGATATCTTCAGCATTTTAAATAGAGGATCAGAGAGGTGATACCGCCTCTGGATATTGTACCACCAGCTGGAGTAAGCGCAATCGTAAGGAAAACACACACAAAAAAAAAACGGACACCACCTCCAGTACGTTGTGCTTGACTTAGTCTAGCTCTACAAAATGAAGTAAACAAGAGTTCTCAATTTTTTGTTGAAAATTACAATTTATAACTAAAGCATGGGGAGAAGTAAAAGGTTTAATCCAAATTTGTGAAGTGGGTTCATGGCAAAAAGTAGGTCAAAGGTTAAATTCAAGGTCACAGGAAGACTGTCAATATATGACTTCCTATCCAAGTTCAGTAGTATCTATGGACACATCTCTGCTAGTTTTGGAGATATAAGGGAAGGAAAAGTTGCAAAGTTCAGTTTATGATAAAAAGTAGGTTAAAGGCAATTTCAAGGTCACTGTTAGATTTCCAATATACTACTTCCTATTCAAGTTCAATAGTAACTAATGGCGTATCTCTGTTAATTTTGGAGTTATTCACATTTTATTTTCACCACTGAATATTGCAATGTTATACTCTTTGATATAGCGCAACTCGTAAACTATGGAAAACAAAAAAATGGACACCACTTTAATTCCAGTGTTGACAAGCTCTACAAAATGCAAAAACAAGAGGTCTCTAGCATTTACAGTTCTAGAATTAGAGAGAATTTTCAGTTTTGGCATCTAACGGCTGCTTACCCTGTGAAAATGCACCGATTGACCCCAAACTCATGAAGACGAAAGATGACCATAAGTGTAACTGCCCATATAATTTTAGGTTAGGTCTGTGTAGTTTCTGAAAACTAACACAAATAAAAAATTATTTTGCAAAAAATTTCCCATTTTTAGAAAATTTTGGCCTGTTTGACCTTGAAATAAAGGCCAAATCCAAGGGCATATTTGAAATCTCCATGTGTGACTTTCGGTCAGCCATCTGTAGAAATTGTCCTCACAATTCCTTCAGTTTGGGAGATATTTAGCATTTAAAATTGCAATTTTTGGACAAAAGTGCATTGCGATGAGCCATGCACCGACAAAGCCCAAAATTTACGCGGAAGGAAATGAGATTATGTATGACCTAAATCCAAGAGATGGGTGGACAGGCCCGACTTGTCTAGGAGGAGAAGCAGTAACTATAAAATGGCGAAGGAAACGGCGAAGCTGGCTGCGCCCTCACACGAGATGGGTCAGGAGTAAAACCATGTAAAATAATCTGTAGTATTTTATGGGGGTGTCAGCATATGAATTATGATGCTACATGTTCAAAGAAGTTGCCCTTTGCAAAATGAAAATTTTACAGCTACAAGTTTGCAAGAAAAACTTTGTTGTTAATTTGCATGCAGCCATATTGCAGCACATTTTCTGCAAATTTGCAAGAAAAAATTGCAGTTTGCAGCAATCTTGCAGCAAATTTGCTGCGAAAATGCAGCAGGCCTGATATTTTGCTGAGGGTACCCATATCAAGATATCAGGCCTGATGCAAACTCTCTTGCAAATCTGCTGCAAATTTGCTACAAATTTGCCACTAATTTGATGTCAATTCACTATGAGTTTGCAGCATATCTGCAGCAAATTTGCAAGAACATAAATATCTATTTTGCAAACCTACTGCAAACTTAATATGTTCTTGCAAATCTGTGGCAGACTAGCAACAATACAAATGCTTCTTGCAAACTCCTTCAAACAATATTGCTGCTCATGGTACCCATATGATAAAACAGTCCTACCTGTAAACTCGATGACCTTGACATGATAAAACAGTCCTACCTGTAAACTCGATGACCTTGATATGATAAAACAGTCCTACCTGTAAACTCGATGACCTTGATATGATAAAACAGTCCTACCTGTAAACTCGATGACCTTGATATGATAAAACAGTCCTACCAGTTAACTGTGTGATCTTGCAAAACGCTACAACTTGCCTCAGGAGAGACAGGAAGCTATCAGAAGAGACAGAAAGCTCTGTTGGACAAACTTAACACCTGTGAATAACTCAATGAACAGTTGAAACACTCGACTTCTCACAAAACTAATTTGCCTGTACGTGCTTCAAAATTGCTAAATCATTTGGACAAGCTAAAGACTTGTGCACTGCTTGATGTCAAGCTAGTGTTATGCAGGCTCTCCCGTGAGAACAAAAGGGGTTACATTTGACCCAATATTTAATGAGATATTCAATATTTTGGAATATGAGATATCCAATATTTTGAAAGTGTTACGCAGTTTCTCCCGTGAGAATGAAAGGGATGTCATTTGACCCAATATTTAATGAGATATTCAATATTTTGAAATATCAAAATAATATTAATATTAAAATATTCAAATGAAAGAAAGAGCAAATTGCCCCATTAATGTTTATCATAACCACATTTTCACATGATATAATATGCATGAATTGTGCAAGACCCGGATGGCAAACTTCATGCATTATTTTTATTGTTATGATAAATATAAAATTGTTTATAAATACACACACACAAATGCATGCACACGCACACACACACACACATAGGATTGGTATTATATACTTATACACCTCTCTGTTGGAAAAAATGGCACAAATTCACTAAGTTTGCAATCCCTGAACCTTTGGCACTATGACAAGATTTTTCTGTCTCATCTTTCTTAGGAGTATGTATTACAAGTACCTTGAGCAAGATATTATTTATAGCTCACATTTATTCTGTGTTTTTTTCTTACCACCTTTCCCAAATCAACGATAAAAAACAAACACAGACAGCAAGACAAATGAGAAGGCCAAATAAATACCCAAAAGAAAAACATAAATAAAAACACCTATCCCAGACCCCACACACTCAAAGAAAAACATGTTTATTCCTTACTGGAATGATTTCTGACTACTGGGCAATTTTTTTTTACATGAGTGAAGAAAATGTCTTTCAAATTAGCAACCATGAGTCACAATCTGTCACTCTTTTTTGACCTCCATTGTTTGGTATATATATATATCACATGTGGAATATATACACCTTGTACCTCGTTTATTCTTGCATTGGGTGCCTTGTGCCTTGTTTTCTCAGGGGCGAACAGAAGCCATCTTCTGGCCCTTCCAAAAGACGGTCAGAATTTTTCAAGTTTACAATGACAGGCACCTAATTTTTTTTCTGTCAGAAGATGGTAAAAAAAAAATAGAGGATGGATCAAGAAAGACAAATGGGAGACTGTCAGAAAATATCTCTGGATCTGCTCCTGTGGATACCTCATGCTTGGATGGTTTCTTCCATATGATATCAACTAGTGTACCTCATGAAATAAGTTCAAGAATTCCTTTCACGTGAAATTTAATTTAGGACTTAAAGCTGGTCTTAACTTAAAATACCAAATTGTCAGTCTTTTTGGGGCCCTTCAGAATCAGTTCAGCATTGGATCCTGGAAGCCGAGTGCACACAAAAGTTAATTACCCCCTTGCTGCTTATTGAGGTGTGTTAAACTGATTGCAGTGAGATTCCTCATGGAGTTAAGGCAACCTAGCTAGGTCAAACTGACTCATTCTGAATGGTCCTTTTGACCCAAAATAAATTATGAGAAGCCCATTTCAGGTCCTCTTAAATAATAATAATAATAATAACAACAACAACAACAACAACACTAAAATTAGTACTGTAACTTTAAAAACAATAATTGGCAAAAAATTGGTAACTTTTATACAATAGAACTGTTTTGGATATCTTTTATATATATATATATATAAACTAGACTGATTACACTTCTTCATCCTGTTCTATTAACTCCTCATCAGATTAAGTAGATTGATTGCACTGTTATTTCACTTTCTAAGGCAGCTCTGGGTCCCTTATTGCTACTGTCAGAAACTGTTTACATGTACTTACACTACTGCTGCTGCTTATACCAGCAGTATGTACTACATTTAGGTGCTACCACTAAGTGCTACTGCTACAAGCTGTTGCTCATACTTGTACTATTACTACTACTACTATTCGATTGAACAATTGTTTATTTACTTACCTTTTGTTTATAGTAGTCTGTTTTCAGTTCTAGACAAACAAACAGTGGATTCTAAACCATCAATGTGTCTTCTCATTACTGCAAAATAAATCAATAAATGTTTAAGTAAAAAAAAATTAATTAAATAATTCATTTTGCTCCCCAGTAATTAAATAGATGATCCACTGAAATCAGTTATAGTACATAAATATTTCATAAGTATTTACTATTATATAACAATACACTGTACAGCATACATTACTACCACTATAAAAAGAAGCTAATAAACACACATACAACAGTAAATGCATGTGTTTCATTTCATCCCAGAAGTTTGCTGTCTGAATATCTGGTTAAAGATCTAAGCAAGCAGTTTTGCCTGTGGTAACAAGTGTAACTTAGGTAACTCTGTTCTATTTCTAGTTTTTAGTTACAATTTCCCTCTGGCATATTACCACATGTGAATTTAACATTTGCTAGTATGTTGTAGTCGTGTTTCTAATTATGATGGGTTGAATTAGCTTGGTACTGTACCAGTATGCTGAAGATGTGTTTCTATTTATGATGGGCTGACCTAACTTGGTACCAGTATGCTAAAGATGTGTTTCTATTTATGATGGGTTGAACTAACTTGCTACCAATATGCATAAGACGAGTAAAACACAGTTCAAATGGGAAAGTTTTATGGAGACTAGGTTCATATATCAAAATAAAATATTATGGGCTCAAATTAACAATTTCAAACTGTGAAGCGGCAGCTCAGTCACAAGTTTAAACATACCACTACATTACTGCTGTGACAGTCAGTGTGATCTCAACTACAGCATTCTACATAAAACCTTTGTCTTTCACATACATTCCACTTCATTGTTCAACATAATAATTTCCATTATAATATCACACACCCTGTGCCATTTTTTCTTTTTTTCTTTTTTTTTTTTTTTTAGCAAATTTGGCCCTTTGAGCCACCAGGGCCTCAAATTAATCTCCTGTCCCAAAGCAAAAGCAGTGGGCAGAAACTGATCGAATTTACACAATTATTACAGACCTTGCTTCAATTTTCCTACCATCTGGCATGGAGAAAGTGCTAACATTGTACACTATCCATACTAATTAACCCACCCATAAGTGCATGGGCGTGTTTGAGCACAAAACAGTATATAAATATTTATATTCTTTAAATTGCATAATTTCACTCTTCCTTTTAAGAGTTAAGTGTACTGCACTGGTATCAATTTTGATCATCAAACAGTGCAGTATATATTGGACTGAACTAGAGAGAGAAATCCTTAGTCACATACATTGTATCAGACATTCAAATCCCTGTGGAATTCATCTGGCTGTCTGCTAGAGGGCACCTGCTAACTCGTATTCTCTTGGGAATATTTTTCCCCTCTACCCCCCCCCCCATCCCACCCCACGATGCTGCTTAAATAATGTACATATAGTACCTACTGGGGATTGCATGTCCTAAAAATGCAATTATATAAGCTGTCTGTTTCTCCCCTGGCAAAAACAAGTCCTCAAAATATTGTGAGAAGTCTGCCATCAATACTGAAACCTTCAGGGTATGTTGTCCTTAAAAACAGCAAGAATAAATATCATAAAGTACTTGTCTATCTAAATGATACTCCCCGCTCCCCGTTTGATTTATATACAGATTAATTTGCTCTTAGCTTCTAATAGCTTTTTTAGACAAAATCTAATTAAGCCAAACTGTTCGCTAATAGCACATAAAGTTCTGAGTTACCATTCAGACTAGACCTGAACAGACCGATTCACCAACGATCCCAATGACGTTGCCAGAGCTGTCAAAAGATCTACTAGGGCACTATGCTACCCAGCTAATTTAAAGATAACTTTAAAAAATAAAATAATGTTTCAATTACAATTACTTTAACCTGTTTACATCTCAAAGTAATAATCAATGTAAGAACTACGGTTCCGATATGATATCAATTAACTTGATTACAATAATTCAATCCCAATAATGCTGTTGAAATGCCAATTGAAATCAAGGGGAGAGGCAATGATAAGTTCAAATACAGACACTTTAGCTTTAAGCAAAACGAGACAATTATTATGGCTTAATTTCAATTAGTTAAACCTGTTAATCATAATCAACTAGAGATAACTTAAGATAATGGCTTCATTACAATTAGTCAAGTTGATTGAGGTCAAATAAGTGTGAACTTGCCCTAGAGTGCAATGAGAGTACAACCTGTTCAGACTGGACACATTTAGACCTGACATGGGTCTAACTTTAACCAAAGTTATGGAGAGCTATCAAATTTTGTGAAACATATATAATATGTATTAGGATATAAGCAAATGAAGTTTTTCATGGAAAATATAATTAAACCAACATGGTTTTATACTGTTTATTTTTTTAGAGATTTGTTGATCTGCAACAGACTCCATTTTTATAATCTAAGAAAACTCCTATAGACTGGCCAAGTCAGTCAGACTCTCTATTACCCCGTTCACACCACAGTTGCCAAAATGCGCATTTCTATAATTCGGATTTTTCGTAAGGAATCCGATTCGGTATTGCGTTCACACTCGCTAAGCGAATCCGAATCCCACGTTGAAAATTTCAGGTTAAACTTCCTGTTTTGAACACTCGCGCATGCGCCGCACATGAAATCTTAAAATATCAACAAAAATTTGTGACGACAAATGCAACTCAAAAGACATTCCAGCATTCTTGAGAAGTATAAGGTGGCAAAAAAAGTTTGTTTCCTCCTGTTGTAGTGAGTGGTGACCGCCAAATACGTTTGGTGCAATCGCTAAAGTAATAAACCAGCGTTCATAGATACCCGCACTTATCTGCACACATGCGCAGTAAGATCTGTACAGGTGTCGATTCCGGTAAGTTATCCGGATCGCGCTTAGAAATCCACCTCGCTTGCAGGATTTTGAAAATGCGCATTTTCAAAATCCTCTTGCGTTCACACCACTGCATTTATTCGAATTGTGACCTTATCCACAACTTAACCGGATAACTGAGCGTAGTGTGAACGGGGTATAAGATCAGACATGAGCCTGTATTTTTTTTAAATCACGTTGCAAAACAACTAATCACCTCGGTGTTTAGCGCCATCTTAGGTCCTATTAAAATTGAATTAAAAATCCCAGAATGCTGTATTTCCCCAGAAAAAGTTCATATCTTTAGGATCATTTCATACTCAAGGCTTACGTCAGACTAGGCCAGATTGAGTATCTTCACTTGACTTAATTACCACTACTCTAATACTGCACCACTATCTCTAACTCTATACACCAAACTGCTCAGACATCTCAATCGGATCAAATAAAAATCGGGTTTCTCACGTCAATAGTGAAGTCTGGCGTACATTTTTCCTTTCTTTAGCCAAAGGATACTACTCCAAGGTACTGATTTAATGTTTCTTCAAGTGGGAGAGTGATTGCTGTATTCTAGTCCACCTACAATTTGGCAGAGTTAAAAAAACCAAGTTGGATTGTGCCAGATAATAGAGAAGCATCTATATCGGCAATTTAGAAACACAGCATTTAATGGTCTGTTGATAAGGGCGATTTACATACCTGGTTTAAAGTACCCCTTGTGTGCAATTTGCTTTTTAGACAAAGATTGTACCAAGTTAGGAAAAACCAAATTTACTGAAAACAGGACTATCAATGCCTTGATGAAAATTGGTTTAAAGTATCTCTTGTGTGAACAAGCTACATCAGTCTGACATGACACAAATTGTAAAGAACCAACTTGCTTGAAAACATGACTCATTATAGCAAGGTGATGTGGTCTTTAGCATAATTTGACAAGTCATACATCAGGGGCGGATATAGGCCGTCTTCTGGGTCTTCCAGAAGACGGTTAGATTTTAATGTTTACAATGGCTGGTATCTTATTTTTTCTGTCGGAAGACGGTCAAAAATGGAGAATGGATCAAGAATAATAATTTGGAAGACTGTCAGAAAATATCTCTGGATCCTCGCTTGTGCATGCGTCAGTATGATTTAACACCAAAATTATTTGACACTTCAAACTTTTTTATTCTTACATTAAAACCTTTCCAGGCTGATAAATCAAGGAACAAAAGTACTTTAGATGGTTTCAATGAAAAGAGTCTGTGATGGATGATTTCTGCAAGTTTTGTTTGTTTGTTTGTTTTTCCCACCAGAGGTTACCTGTGCTCTTAGCAAAATATCAGGCCTGCTTCAAACTCTCTCGCATATTTGCTACAAATTCACTGCGAATTTGCTGTGAATTTTCTGCAAATTTGCCACATCAGTAATTTTTTGCTAACTTACTGAAAACTGAAGATGTTCTTGAAAATTTGCTGCAAAATTTGCTGCTGATTTCTTCCAAATTTGCTAGAACATAAAATCTTTCTCAAAAACCTGCTGCAAACTTCAGAATATTCTGCAAATTAGCTGCAATTTAGCAGCAATAGAATTTTTTCCAACAAACTACTGCAAACTGGTTGCCTCAAACCTTAGTGTGCAGCAAATTTGCTGCAATATTGCTGCAAACTTCTCATTTAGCTAAGAGTGGTCACTTGTGGACGGCTGTCTCCATGGCAATAGTATCAACTTTGAAGAATCTCAGTCACTTTCAAGGCTTTACGCCTTGATATATTTTTGTCTAAAAAACCCATGGGCAATAAATATTTCATCTGTTATTGAAGAACAACCAAAATTTGACTTGGTTCACATTGCTGTGAAATTGAAAATCTACTTTAACAGTGATTGTTTAGCACAAACTCTATAATTTTACTGAGGAAGACAAAGACTGACAAGACTAATATCTTTAATTCAAAAAGATCACGCAACATTTTTCTTTAGCAATCTTAAAATAGCATTTATTGAAGCATTTGTAGGAAAAGCACAGGCAAAACTAACGTTAGTTGACAAATTGTTTGAACCTTGAGTTCTCAGTTGCACCTGTTGTTACACATTATGGCTAATTCAATTTGTCAAAAAAAAAAGTTAAAAGAGATCTTCAGTCTGCTCTCATATCAACTGTATATGGTCCTGGGGGCCTGTAGAGGTTATTAAAATTTGTTGTCATGGATACTGATTTCAGTTTTTAAAATATAAAATAATGGAAATATTATTATACACTTCGTATGATTATAACTAAGAGAGAGAGAGAGAGAGAGAGAGAGAGAGAGAGGTTCACTTTCATGTTTCTGGTGATTAAATCAAGAAAATAAACTATCCAAACATATAACAACTACAATAAATAAATAATGACATACCATTATTAATTAAATTGCTCTTGCAGATATTTTTGAAACACTGCATATATGTTCAACATGCCAAAAGCATCAGCTCCACACTAATAATTGATTTTGACAACTGATTTACATTTATTACTTATTTCATTTCTGTCAAACATGCAAAGCTTCACTCGTCCCCTACAGACATACTTGTACTTCAAATCAGAAGCCCAATCTAGAAGGATAGAGAATGCTACACTACTCTAGCCAAATTCATCAAGAACTTCACTTCTCTGTCATTGTCTGGGTTTTACCTTCAGAGCTACCAGTACGATGACTGAACTAAAATAATTGAATTTGACGGCACAGGCAGGACTGCCTGTCTAAATGTTTGTTTAAGCCAATTAAGTTACATAACGAATGAAGTTGCGATGAGTGCCAATCAGCAATTTCACACTTCATAAGCTCACGTACATAAAAATGCACGCAACTTTTCATTTCAAGTACGATCTGAGAACAGATTCAATTCATCATTATGTTGTACTCCAATGGAACAAATTATTCCCTCCATTTTAACCCAATATCTACAGCCTTCTTCTGTTACAAATTAACTTAGTACGAGCTTTACGCATTTCATGCCCATTTATGAGTTCTAAACCCAATATCTGAACAATCCCAATAGCGCAACTGTTGATGACTCAGAAAGGAAAAAAATAATGTGACAAATTTGCACAAGCTTAGGGATACATGTGTCATACATATTGATCACTTTTGGGGTTTAATTATACATGTTTAAAAGTGTCTCTATCAATCCCACCTACCTGTAGGCTGGTAGATTGACAAAAATAACTACACCTCTTTAAAAGAACCTGATCAGTTACGTTAAGGGATGGGATTAATCAAATGTCAAAGACGAGTTGTAGAAATAATTACTTTCATTATTGCTCGTCCCTCTCTCTCTCTCTCATTCTCTCTCTGACACACTATTTATTCTTATTTCTTTCTTTTTCAAAAGTTATTGCAAATTTTTTAAACAGTACAAATGAACCTTTGGGCCACTGAACCACTACACAGACTAAGACCCCATTTCCAGAGATTAGATCGATCTACTTTAGATCGACCTAACTCCCTGGGGGTTCACGCTAAATAGCTGTCAGCCGAGCGGACACGAAATTTAATTACCCTCCTACAGCTTGTAGTAGGCGGGACGGACATTTAAGCCGGATTATCTGACAGTAATCTAGTGAGACTCCCCGCGGGGATAGATCGATCTAAAAGCTCTGGGAATACAGCCTAAGGCCTCATTCAGAACAGGGGAATAACAGATCCACGGATCAAATATGGCAGACCCACTAGAATGCTTGCTGCACAATCCCTGCGAGAAATCTATTCAGTGTCTAGTCCTGAATTCAGAGGCAAGCTTTTTAGTGGGTTGACATATTTGATCTATGGATCTGTTAGTCCACTGTTCTGAATGTGCTCTAAAGCATCCTCCGAATGTCAAGATACATTCAATACTGTACATCAAATGACTTTCAAAAAAAAAAAAAAAAAAAAAAAGAAAAAAAAATAGATTAGTACTCTTTTCAATCAATTCAACTCTACCTCAACTCCAACATAAAACTGAATTCTTATCGACTGTAGTAAATTTTGTATACTTGTAACAGGGCCGACAGCAGGTTCTTATTACAATTCATGCCAAATTCAATCAATGCCTGAAAGATGTTATCAAAGAGGGTACTATCTTCAATTCTGGTCGTTCATTTGTAATCCACATATCACTCTGGCAATTGACAGTCAACTCAATGTGCTCCTTAAAATTACTATACAGTGCACCTTAGGCCACAAATCAACAGCAGACTAACTACTCCATGGATCAAATATGGCTGACCCACTTGAATCAGAAACAGACCAAAACTTGAAAACTCACTTGACAACATATCTTCTTTAAAGTAAAATATTAAGATTTTTCATCAATCTCAAGAAATAAGAGCTATATATATTTAATAACATCATTTCTCATGTAGTAAAGGAAATACCTAAAACATTTTAGCATTAAAAAGAGCATAGATGCCAACGTAAAATAGGAGGCATAAAACTGGCATCAACATACAGTTTTAAACTGGCACAGTGAAATTTAAGCGAAACCTATTTGCCAAAGGGAGAATTCTTATCTTCTTTTCCTGCCCGCGCTGCAACAAATGTAAGTGAGTTGTTATGTAATTGTTTGAGGCAGCGTGTATCTGCCACCTCGACTTCCATTAAGATACAAATTGGGAAACCATCAACACTGCAGCATTAGCCACTTAGAGCGTAAAGCGGCCATTAAGTTGGTGATAAAATATAAGTAAATGGCATTTAGCTTGAACATGTAACCATGCTTTAAACATTTATATATAAAGCACAAGAGCAGGAAGCAGCCGTGTTGCAATATTCGATAATCGAACCATTAATTGAGCTGGCATTCTAAAAAGCAAACATCTTATTCCATTTCCGTGTGGTATAATTTTCAGGTGAAATAAGCCTCGAAACTTTATCAGTCTGTCTGCATTACAGCTAAAGGTCTACTGCCAAAATGGATTACTCTAATAAAACCTGAACACTAATTAATAACAACAACCTATAATCTGATTAACTAGAGAAAAAGCAATAAGCAATAGAAAGCAATAATTGAGAGGGCCTGTAAGATAGCAATTAATTGCCCTTGTGTTTTTAATATAAAGTGCTTCTTTTTTTTTTAATTTCTTTGCTGATACTGTGGCATAAGATTACCCTTGCCTTTGCATGTTATGTCCAGTAACACCCTGATTTTGAGAGGTCACATGAAACTCTCCTTTCTACTATAAACATGCCAACTCCTTAGCAAAATACATGTATAAGGGTTGCTGCAAATATGCAGCAAATAATTAATGTTGCAAACTGCAATTCCTTCTTGCAAATTTGCATCAAATTTGCTGCAATATGGCTGCAAATTCGCAGCATTAAAAATTTTCTTGCTAACTCCTGCAAACTCGTTGCAGCAAACTTTTCATTTTGCTACAGGAATTTCTGGCTTGTGTTATCGGCATCTCCAGGAATGGACCGAAGCCATCTTCTGGGTCTTCCAAAAGACGGTCAGAATTTTTCAAGTTTACATTGATGGGCATCCAATATTTTCTGTCAGAAGATGGCCAAAAAAAATTAAGGATGGATCAACAACGGTAATTTGGAAAAAAACCTCTTATGTCTCTGTCATTTCTGGTAATGCCCTGTGTTTCAAAAGTCTTGGGAAACTTTTCTTCTATTGTGCGCATTGCTTCTGCTGTTTTCAGCATCTTGAACTGGTATTGGGATGTCTTACAAAATTGGCTAATGAAGTAAATTTGGTCGAAGATTCACTCGTATGCACATGGGAATTTGGTTAAAGATGCTAAGCGTTTCAGACAGATTATGTGGCCTATTATATTCCATTTCCAATGCCTAATAGTTTCTGGACAACTTATTAAGTTGCACACAGAAACCATCAGAAGGCAACTTGATCAAGAATGGGAGGATCGTTGCATATAGTTTAATTATTACCAGGCCTGTAGTCAACAAGTTCTTAAAGGGGGAGGTCTTTTCCTGAAAAAGTGGACCTTTTACTATGAAACCTTCTTATATTTAGATCAAAGTTTCACCAGTGCAGACCTTTACATGGCAAAAAAACAGTGGTTTGTTTGAACCCCCCCCCTCTCCCCAGCTAGGGGCTTAGTTCATACCAAGAGCAATGACACAGAAGCCTGTAATTAGCACCAACACTCGACACCAACAAATGAATGAATTATAATACAATCAATGAAATTATCATTATCGATATTCAAGACCCCATGTGCCTGTTTCTTATAATAAGTGGACACATTCTTGCAAAATATGAGGGTAGGGAATACCTTAATTTTCAGTTCCTTGTGATTGGCCTTATTTTTCAAGCGTGATGCATTATTTGAGCCCAATATTCTGCGTGAAACGTAATTCAGGAATTCTTGGTGATTGTTGATTGACCTGAATATATCCTCGTTATTGGTTATTGAGCTGTTTTAATTCTTCGTGATTGGTGATTAAGGGGGGTATTCCCTACCCTCTTCAGGTACCATGTACATGTACCACACAAACCGGGACTGGTTAAGTTCTCAATGACATCATCAGATAATAGAATTTACTTTATATTGGTCTGTCTGTGCCTAGTGGGAGCTTGGCTAAAGCTTCCTACCCAAAGCAAAACTCCATGGGATTCAGTGGCGTTAACAGGCATAAATAAGCAGAAAGCCAATTAACCTTATCCTTGGGAATTATCTCTTAGACCCCATTCCCATAGATTTTGGATCGATCTATCCCTGTGGGGAGTCTCACTAGATTACCGTCAGCTTAGCCAGCTTAAGCCTCTGTCCCACCTACTAAAAGCTGTAAGGGGGTAATTAACTATGGTGCACGCTAGGCTGACTGCAATATAGCGTGAACCCCCAGGGAGTTAGGTCGATCTAAATCTAAATCTCTGGAGCGATCTAAATCTCTGGGAATGCACCCTAAGACTATTGGCTGTAAGCAAGTTAGCTGTCTATAACAAAGCATTATCCATGCAGGCAACTGTTAAGCTGTCTTTCTGACTTACTGTTTCAATTTGGATGGCCATTTTCTATTTCAGATATCAATATTCATAACTGGAGCATATGGGGCCTAGACAGCTAGTCTTAAAGTAAGAATATGAGTTTATAGTCCTTATTTCAAAATTCAACATGAATCAACTTAATCCTGCTGTCAGGTAGCGTTATTTTGGCCTAAATCAGTCCTGGTTTGCCCCGTCTGAATGCACTGCTTGTGCACCTGGTGACCTTTTATTTACAACTGTGTAAACTCCCAGAAACTTTGTGGTTCACCAGAGATCTAAAATATAAAGCCTATGAGGGCGCTAGACAGGCTGAAAAGATAATACACATCAACCAGACCACTGGGTTTACAAAGTATCTCCTTATAAATACTCTTGCAGTTATTTCAAGCAAATCCTCCTCGGCTTTTAAACCGCGCATTTTCGAAGAAAAACTCACCACCATGAGATAAATGCCCAAAAACACTTTTCGATGAAATTATCATTTAGACGATCTCTGTATACACAGTGGACCATTTTCACAGAAATTGTGGTTTTCCTAATTGCTGAATCGCCTAATAAAGACATTTCCTAGTCATTCTGCAAAAAAATGAAACATCCATCAGAGCCCTGGTGAAGAACCTCAATGGGGGTAAACCCATATACTTAAACTGGGGCACAATGCTTTATCTGAGTTCATCCAATATGTCAACCTTCCCATTACGGAGGCATAATATTCTTTTAAAATAATTGAAAATTAACCTTTCTAAAGTGCACCTACTAGACGATAATCACATTGCTTTCCAGTGAACTGCTGTTACACAGATTCCAATTTCAGCCACAGACTCTAAAAATATTCATTTTTAGGTAATGTTTCAATCACCAAGGAACTGGCATTCAAAGAAATGACATGTCAACTGATGATGTGTTTGACGTATACCTCCAACATTTTACTCGTCAGGGGTATTAAAATTCAAAGAATGATTAAGAAATCTATAACTTCTAACATGAACTAAATATTTAAAGTACACACACAATTTAGGTAATATTTCAATCACCAAGGAATTGGCATTCAAAGAAATGACATGTCAACTGACGATGTGCTCGACACACCACCACCATTTTACTCACCGTGGGTATTAAAATTCACAGAAAGATTAATTAATCTCGTAACTTCTAACAAGAACTAAATATCTAAAGCATATCCTCAATTTCAAAGTCTGAAAGCATTTTTCTTTTTCCCCTCTGGCTTAAATAAATCCAAAGAAACCAAAGGCACCATACAAACACATCAGAAAAAGCATTTAAAGCAAACAGTTACTACCTTCAGGTCAAGGTAACAGGAGTTTTTATTACCCCCATAATATTCCGTAACACATTTTCAAAGGAGCCGTGGCTAACCCTCTACACACAGCACCTGACAAACACATTTGGGGGCCAAGACAGACCCATAAAATAGTGTTAATATGACTTCTTCATGGTAAGGAATGACGCAAACATTTCAGGTGCATTTCAGAGGAAGAGGTGTATGCAGAGTTGCCAACTTGACAGCATCCAAAATGTGTACTAGTAGATCTATTGTCTAATATATTATTAACAATAGAACACATGTAAACAATTGGGGTCTGTCCTAAATCGTAGGTAGAAAAAATATACAGAAGATATGTAAATATTTAGAGTTGGCAAAACATTCAAAAGTGAAAATATTTTGAAGTTATGAAGTGCTAATTAGACTGTTTGCACAATATGAGGGGATTTTTCATTGAATTTTGACAAGACAACTAATACAGATCCACAGAATATTAATTTGTTTGAGTTCTCCTTTGTCAAGGTGACACATTAAGATATTGGGTTTTTGAAAAAGGAAAATCTTTGAACACACCTATCAGCAAGGTGTCTGGGGCCGCCTGAAGAACTGAATGAAAAAATCAGGGAATTCTCTGTGATTCTGCAGAAATGCTGATGTCTGGGATGGACAAAAACTCAGCAGCTGCAGGTATATATGGGATATTTATAAGCATCCTTGTTTCTATTGCGATGTGTGGCAACATGCAGTGAGCTATACAGCATGTTTGCCATTTCTACCATTATGCTTGCAAAGATTGCGAATTAACATAAAAATTTTTAAACAAAATTTTACATCCACAAAGCACATGGATCTCCTTCATGCAGTAATGCTTGACTCATCATAGGCAACTATATTTGCAAAATTCTAAAGTAACTGAATCTGGATCTTCTTCAGGGTTAGTCAGAAGAGTTCTCTGGTTTTATTTTTCAACATTATATCAACATATTCTAGCTTTCAAAGAATTTGTGTTGAAGTTTAACTTATACCATAAAAATCAACTCAAATTCTTTATTTCCAACACAAAATTTTCAAAAAAAAAAAAAAAAAAAATTCACTTACCTCAGAAATGTAGATAAAGTGTAGAAACCACTTCAGTAGCTCTCAAAATCTTCTATTACGAAGGCACTACGTATATGTACTTTCAATGCAAAATGTTACTGTACACTTATCTTTCACTCCACGCACCTGATGCAAAATTTTCAAAGAAACCACCATGGGCTGCTTACTTTATGAAGGTTAACCTGCCTTACTGCAACCACAAATGAGAAACATTTTCAACATTTCACTCAGCAAGCGTATTCACTTTCAAAGAAACGCTCCCTCACCTCGGCAAGGATAACCTATACACCGCAGAAGCTGTCCCGAGGCAGGTATCTTCCCAGAAGGCAACTGTTTCACATCCCACCTGCTGCTAATCAATCTAATAGATCTTCCCACTGCACTGCGCATCCACTTTCTACAAGAAACAAGAAAAAAAAAGACTTTCTTAATAATTTAGCTATATATTAATCTGTAAATATGTTCTTATAATGTTAGTCTGCATGGCTATTTGCATAAAAGAGGAAGGCGTACATGTAAATGCACTTTGGGACCAGAAAAAAAACAAAAAAAATACTTAATCTGTATGTTCTTATAATGTTAGTCTTTATAGCTATTCACATAAAACAGGGAGGGATACATGTAAAAGCACTTGGGGGTATATTATAAAGGAGCCCCAGGAGGGGAGAGGGAGGGATGTTGTTGCCCGTCACATAAAGAGATATTGCATGCACTGAAATTTTCAAGAATCATGCACACGAATGCATGGTACTAAAAGAAAAACCTTGAATGCACGTAGGTAACAGTTTGGAAAGTTATGTCCTTTTTCGCGCCCTTTTTACATTCAGCAATATAGTTTAGCAATTAATACGGCACAGCCTGAACCAATATCTATACTCACTTTGAGAGATGGTCAGCTTCTGTTCCATTAATAGCCTGACTATTCGGGCAAATTTTACATAAATATACAGAATAATGTAGACTTCCAATTAAAAGTTGACTGTTAAAATTACACATCTAAAATGTAACAGTTAGATTTCTGAAAGAGATACTAGCATTCTGGGCATTAATCAATATATATTTTAAGCACAGTTTTTGAATGTGAATAATAAAGTACCAGTAGGATGAGGGTTTTGATGATGCAAAAATAAACCTAACACTAATGGAAACTAAGTGAGACTTTCATTTTTAAAGGTGAAAATTGTCTACTGTTGATTTTTTTCTACTGCACACTGCAATAACTCCTCCGATCTATAGTCTACAGACCCATACTAAATGAGAAATTCGACTGACATCAGTCAGAAAAAGAGGCCATAGACCGCCAAGCCTATTGAGCTGTTATAAACCAAGAAAATAAACGACAAGCACTCGTGATCAGAAACTAAATCTCAAGACATAAATCTCATTTCACATCAACCTTCTATTTTTATGATGAGAAATAATTGTTTTATTATGGAGCATTTGTTTATGTCTCCCTGGACTCTACGATGATGAGCTCGATCTAACTTAGAAGATTTAGGAGGAGTTCTCCCTTGCACAGTATAAATCAAGGTATTGATTTTAGTAATGAAGAACTTGGATATTACTAAACTGTATCAAATCGCAATAAATTTGGTACAAAATAATATATATATATTATAAAGAATTTTTGCTTCAGCCTTCAACATTTACTGAAACATCTTAAAATATTACAAATTAATGTACTCATATTACATAACAAAATACAATTTTGATTAACGCCAACCTTAACTGCACTCATGTCTTCATGCTAGGTACCGTAATGAAACAAAACAATGCTGATCACCAACAGCAAACCTACCTGATTTCAACACACAAATAACATGTGCTTTTGTTTTCCTGTACATCAAAACAATATAACCAGCGAAATAAGAACTGAGATGAAGAGAAAATTCAATAAAAACATGTCCCTACCCCCAGTAAGTACATGTACCATGCTTTTATCATGCAACGTATCATGTGTCCAGGCTTTTATTAATAAAAAAAAATGAGAACTTTTATGGTAACTGGTGTATCATACCTGTGCAGTATCAGGAGACGGTGTTTAATTCTAGAGGGAGCTGTCAGCTATAAAAAAATCAATTTTTCACTTGTTTCCACTCTGCTTTGATCAAAAATGATGATCTGAAGTATCTTATACAGTAATATATAAATGAAATAAGCAATGAGGCAAAATATATAAATTATAATAAAATACAATATAAAATATTAAATTAAAAAATATATCCATAAAAATGATTATAACAACAATTTATCCAAAACAGTACATAAGGAAAATCCTAATCAATTTAAAAAAAAATCATATGCAGCTGCAGAAAGTGAATAGGCTGTCACAATACTGCAAATATTTCTCATTTTACATGCTCATATTTTACCCTATATTCTAGGTACTTTCCTAAAAATGTTCTATTATCACTACAACAAATATTGTTTTTAGCATTTTCATAATTACCTATCCTCCCCCTCCATACTTTCCGCATACATGAGTTTAAGACTTTTAACAATAGAGACTTAGTAATGTTGGCTTTTAAATATGCCTGCTACGAGGGATAAATCGGCACTACCCTGACTGTAGCGAACTCAAGGTGCTCGTTTACAATGAGAAGTAGTCTTGCGTGTCACAAACTGACTCTCTAGGGGCCTTATTAACTGCCAGGTCCTATACGAGTTCTTCTTTTCCTGTACAGGTTATAACACAGGATGTTCAATGTATGCGATATACAACAGAGTAATAATATTGAGGTACAGACTTAGACTGCATTCCCATATAACTTGACCATACAAGAAGGACTGACCTATCTCAGTGGGGATTCTTGCTAAGGTGCAGTCCATATGATAAGTTTAATTGTCTGACATGCCCCAAAGCAACAAGAACAACATCTTGGACCACAGGGTTTTCCCGACTTTACCCAAGTACTTTAAATGAAGTTACTTAGGGGAGGAGGCAGCCAGACATTTAAGCTGCTTAAACTGGATGCAATTTAGCCATAATCCTGAGGAGTTAGATCGATCCAGCTAGTATGATAGGGTTATGGGAATGCTCTCTTAGCCCATGGCTGGTGCTTTGAACAATAATAGGATGTTTACGCTTCGAAAGGAATGAAATAAATTAAAATATAGGCAAGTGTGTAGGCTACCCCAATATATATAAATGCTGGGGTAGCGCTAGCAATTTTTTTTGCTTAGCCAAATCACCACTTTTTTTGTTTATTTGTTATCAAAATGGTTATAATTGACTAAAACAAGTCAAATCAAGCCCTTTTTCTTTAGCCAATTTAAGTAAGTTTTAGCATTTTGCCTAAACTGGCGAGTGTTAGCGCTACCCCAGAAATGCAACAATCCTATTTTTCGATAGTTTCATTAGAATTCAGGAGCCGGTCCAGAGCTATTTACTGACAGTCTTCCAAATGATCTTTGTTGATTCATCCTCCAATTTTGACTGTCTTCCAACAGAAAAAAAAATAGATACCGTCAATGTAAACTTGAAAATCTGACCGACTTCCGGAAGACCCAGAAGACGGCCTAAATCCGCCCCTGGAATTGAGCTCTTACTGGCATCTATACCTACAGTTTGACATAAAACTCGATTTGGTATTCACAAGGAGGAACCAATTGCAAACAAACATGTCCAGTCATATTAAGGACAACACATCTGACAGTCCAACTCATAATTCCAAGTGGATGGAAAAAAACAAAGAAAAATTATCTTTTTACCAGGACAGGCTAATTTTGTATTCAAGAAGAAAACAAGAGTGTCTAAGCTAATTATATAATCAACAACAGCATTTCTGACATCAGCCACGCATTGCTATATATTGTTTCAAAAATTTGCTGATGAAGCACACGTAACAACCTTATCAGTACTAGCGCTTGGCTTGTCATAAATTGACAACATTTCTTTTCCCGACATTATTGAGGCTATTGTCTTATCTTTAGTATTCACAGCAATAAGAGGTCCTGTTTCTTGACGCTGAGATCGTTGAGAACGTCTGGTCACAAGAACTTAATCCCAGACATCAATTTATGTTTGAGCTACATGGAACACATACATGTAATGACTAAAGTCATTGGAAATAAGGGAGCGTTCAGATCAACCCATCATACTAGCTGGATGGATCTAACTCTGCAAGAGATTCTCCCCAAGTGCAATCACTGTAATCGGTTTAAATGTCTGACATGCCACCTCAAGTTGCTGGGGGTAATTAACTAATTAACTAGCTACTCAAGGAGGCATATCAGACAATTAAGCTGATTGAAATGAATGCTCTTTAGCGATAATCCCTGCAGTTGGATGAATCCAGCTGGTATGATGTTTGAATCGATCCAAACTAGATCGACCTAACTTCCTGGGGGTTCACGCTAAATAGCTGTCAGCTGAGCGGGCATGAAAGTTAATTACCCCCTTACAGCTTGTAGTAGGCGGGACGGACATTTAAGCCGGATTATCTGACAGTAATCTAGTGAGACTCCCCACGGGGATAGATCGATCTAAAATCTATGGGAATACGCCCTAAGACCCTACTCGTAAATGAAAGATTCCCTGTAGGACCACCAAGGACCTTGCCCATGTACAGCATTTTTAAACTTAATGTTCCACTTACCCCCTTACATAAAATTTTTATCAAAGTTTTTCCTTTTTCAGATTTTTTTCATTGACTTCTTCATGCATGTTATTTGGACAATTTCAAAATTTCAAAAACGAAAAAAAAAAATTAATAAATAAACATATATTAAGTCATATTCAAAGGAATTTCACTCATGAAATGCTACAGGATAGACAAGTGTACAACAATGTAAAAAAATTCACAGAAACAAAAACAGATCATATTGAATTAACTATAATTTCCATGAATTTTTACAAGAAAGACAACCTAGGATTCACAATCACAGGTCATAAGCAGCCTGGAATCGCACAAATCCTTCCTAATTTGATTTTCTCACAAGAAAACAATCTAAGAAATTTAATTTGTAAAAGCAATTGAATCGTTTTCCGGCAACACACTGACCACTTCTCGGTCCCCAAATTGACCACACACTTCGAGAAAATCAGAAAATTGATCTAAGTCTCTCCATCTGGGTAACCCCTGCGTGGCTTGGAGAATCAGATTTTCCATCCATTGGGATCGCTTGATTGTATTAGAACTTACAAAAAGAGAAAAGCTGACACCAGACCAAGAATTAAATAACAAACTATTAGATAATTTTTGACCTGATTTATTTTTATTCATTACTGATAAACATCTTTCTTTCATTGGAATCTTTTCATCATTCTACTTAAAAACTGAGGGGAAAAAAGCTCCGTGTGCAATGCAGTCTTTGCCATTAAATCCTATTTCTACAGTAAGAGACATTCCATGGTAAAGATCACCAAAGGGAATTACACCCCTTCCCTCCCAGCAGCAGCATATAATACATAACTGCTTTTCTGGAAGCAATTTTTAATTTTAAAAACATTCAAAGTTCATAGCCTTGTAATAGATCCCTACGCAATTTTCAAAGTTGCTATATTTCACAATGCTAGATAAAAAACAGATTCTTTATATGCTTTACGTTGAGGTCTCCTGAGCTTTTTATAAACATATATCCTTCAGCTCAATCAAGATGCTGTTATAAAAATGCTCTCTTAGTTTCCTCAACTTGATAAATCTTGCAAATCGAGATTTCATTGGTTAATGGGCCTCTACCTACAGTATTAGGTATAATGATCTTCCAGTATTTCTAAATTATCATCCAAGGGACATCCAATTCATCTTTGTACTTGTAGTAATCTGTTCCGACTTCAAAGGGAAATTTCACAAAATGGTGCCAACAAACTACGTGAGTTTCACATGTTTTGCCTGAGTCTCTCTTCATGAAATTGGTGTATTTTCTCTATAAATCAGGTTGATCCAGGTATACGTGATTTCAAATGGGATTTTCCAATCCTAGCTGAAGGATCTATAGCAGGCCCGTAGCCAGCAATTTCAAATGTTTTGTTTTACGAAAAAGTGAACCTTTTACCATGAAACCTTCATACTTAGATTAAATTTTACCTGCCAGGGTTCTTTTCCTGGCAAAAAAAAGGGGGAGGTCTTCTGAGCCCCACCAGCGACAGGTCTGAGGTACCAATTAAGTTTATCAACCTGGAAATGTATAGACAGGTACAGGAGCAGTGGGGTATTTCTGTATCCCTGTACTCTGCAAATGAGATCACATTCAACCCTAGACATTAAAATCCTTGATTATGCAATCCATGGAAACAAGCAAGCATACTTGTATTACAGTCCCGGTCCAAAGTGCTCTTTGTCTGAACTGTCGACACATGTGAATCCCCAAAGTCTCAACATCCTCAGCATAGAAATATTGTAGACAACTCACACAGCAGAAGTTCTATTTTTACCAAATTATGAAGAATGGAGACAATTATGATAACAAATGGGTTTAAAAACCTGCAAAATGTACATAATTCAGGTACTGATTGAGATAAGCTGTCACCTAGGGGGCAAAGTCTGCTTGCTTGCCTGGAACTTATCTTAATAAATAAAGTTCCCATTTTCTGTCCTGAACCTCCTCCCCCCCCCCCCCCTCCCCCGGCCCCCAATACCATGACCTTGAACAATATACTAGTATACACCTACAGGCCCGTAGCCAGGGGGGGTTCGGGGGGGTTCGAAAGAACCGCCCCTTTTGCTGGGAAAAGGTCCTCTCTGGGTAAAATTTGATCTAGGTACATGAAGTTTCTATGGGAAAAGGTCCACTTTTTGAGAAAAAGAACCCCCCTTTTGAAATTGCTGGCTACGGGCCTGACCTAGGCTACAGAAAAAAAAAAAGAGATACATTTAGTAAAATATGTAGATTATGCTACAGCAAATTCAGTCAAAATATGCAGAATCCTGGTACATGTAGATAGTTAAATATTGCTTAACAACTTTCGCATCAGTTGCCTGGTCCAAAAAATCTTGGCCTACAAATGCAGTGTGCCCTAACAAACAAGCTACTGGTGCTCTATCTTACCTTACCCTCAGTCCACTAACTTTCTGCTAATACTGATACATACTGTGACTTATCACATTATATCAGTCCTCTGGTGTTTCAAAATCTTATCTTCTACTAGGTCTACTTTAGACCATATGGCAATCAGTTAAATGCACCACACCGAAACAAGCCTGGCCTAACAGCTTTTTAAAGTTTTTGTTTGAAAATAATTTAATTATATCATTCATAAAAAGTTATTTTAATAATATCATGCTTTATTCAGATTTTATGTCCTTGTAATCCACTCATTAAATTAACATAATCTGCATGATGAAATACAATCAACATTATCTAAAAAAGCAACCTGTTCCATCCAGAGAGTAATATAATCTGAATGATGTAATATAATCAATCTGTTACATGGGCATTAACTGTTTCGACCTTGAGTTGCACAAGGTAAGGCGTCAGAAACATTTGAATCATTAATTGTAATAAAACTTTCTACTCCATTCCAATTGATGTCTTCAAACTTAACAGTGACGGTCCTGGATCGCAGCAGGTCACTCCAGTTAGCACCCAGTGTAAACATGCCATTATTTATATGTTCACAACAACATATGTGAGTTGTTTGCATGTGATGCGTGAGTAAAGTCCATGTGGCACAGTGAACTTTGTTTGGGGACAAGAACCGTCAGTGTAAAATACAACCTGTTTTCAGGCACCTGATTTACAAAAGGACTCTAGACTCTTTAAGGCTGTTATCTCCGGGTCCAAGGGCACATTCAGATTCACACGTACATTGTATTAGCTGGGTCGGTTCAACTCTGCTGGGAATTTTTGCTTAAAAACATATAATTACATTTGTGTTTGAAAGCCTGATATCACATAAGTGGGATAATAGGTCTAGATATATATTACATGTATGTATAACACAAGTAATTTAGAGAGCCTGCAAAATGTACTGAAACATTTTAGTGCTCAATAAATTATTATTATTATTATTATTATTATTAAGTGCAACCAGTTCAATCAGTCTAAGCAGCACACACTCAAAGTAGTTAAATACCCCCTAGATGCTCGAACAGGCATGTCAGAAAATTGAGCTGATTCAACTGACTGCAGTTTCATGAAAATCCTGTGCAAAGTTAGACCAACCCTGCTTGTGTGAGGTGTGAATCTGAGTGCAGTCTTCAATTTAATACTGATATATTATGGTTTAGCTTGACCCTAGATATATGTCCACTTTGATGATATATTGTGCCTGTTTTATTGATAAAAAAATGGCTTGTGCTTTTGAAAAAGAGTAAATATATTATAAAGGTCTAAAAAATGTAGAATTTTTCAAGGCTTATGGCAAGGCAAGTTTTAAAGATGTTAAGATACTTTGGATAATTACATAAATGAAAATAATACTTTCACTTTTTTATCAATTTATTGTGTATTCAAAGATATGACTGGAGGACTTCTATCGCAACTTGCGTCAAGTGACATCATGTGTATGGAAGCCTACACAGTTCCTCAAGGGTAATGCAAATTCAGCTTGAAACTAACGCAATTCTGACGTAAACTCATCAAATTGATAAATGTCCAAAGGCATCAAAATCTGGGCAAGTCTACCAAATCAAGTTATTGTGAAATAGACAAAAAAAAAAAAAAAAAAAACTTTAGCCAAATCACTGTTTCAGCAATAAGTAGTAGAAAAGTTACTTCAATTGACTATCTTATAATTTTTTTTTTTTTTTTTTTACTTTTCCAAATTGTCTTCTGTCAGAAAGATTTCTTTAAAAATCTGCTAGACTGAAAATAAGAGTGTAGCTTTCTTCCAAGTCTCTCTCTAGTTTTGTAGTACTAACAGATAGGCCCTTTGCAAAATGTGCTGCACATGTGCCGCATGTGTGCAGCACACTCTCGAGTGTGCAGGACACAGTGTTGGAGAGCATGCGATAAAATCTTTCAAGTCTCTCTACTAGTTTTGTAGTATTTAACAGATAGGTACTAGGTCTTTTGCCTCACACTGTCTGCATGCTGAGAAGAATGATTATGCTTTCTATACCCATTAGTACTTGTTGACAAACACTGAGGAAAAATTGTCATGTAAAAAGTCTGTCACTATGACAAAGTAGACAGTATTTTTGCTACTATCAGATTCTTATTTGCAACCTAATTCAGTGACTGTAGCAGCATTCAACATGTATTTTAATCAATGAAAGTCACAGTTTCAAGGTTACCCTGTTCATTTTACTTGTAAGCTAAGCCTTTTATATGTTAGCAATAAACTCCTGACACTGATATAAAACTACAAGTGTAAGCTGATTCATGTAAATGTGACCACTGTAAAAAAGCCATCTTTATCTTTATAACTTTTTATGGAGAGGATAATTTATAATTAAGCAAAAATAAATCTATAAAAGAAAATTTGTCACAGCAGTGAATTCTGTACATTCTGAACTCTGCACAATTTTTCAGTTAACTTGTGTGCAGAGAATGTATGCCAATGAAAAAGGTGTACATTTTTATAAATATTTTGCTGGCAAATAACCTAAAATCTGATTTCGACTTTTCTGAACCACTATTCTTTCGAATAAATAGTCCTATTGCATCATCAAAAAAGCCAGATTTAAAGCATGTCAAATAACAAAAGTAACTTAAATGAACATATTAATATGATAACAGCATATATTAACAGCTCCAGTAAATATCACAGTGAGAAACTTTGTAGTACTATGATATATATATACCAGACACATGGTAGTTTAAATATTGTCCAAATATTGACACAGTCTGGCTGTGAAACATTCAATATTTGGACTTTATATTTATACCCCTCTACAGATCATCAATGAAGTGATTGCACGTGTGTGTGTGTGTGTGTGTGTGTGTGTGTGTGTGTGTGTGTGTGTGTGTGCATATGTAGTTCTTGCAAAAATAGTCCAATCACATCTCACGTTTTGACAAAGATCAATACTTGCAATAAAACAAAAAATTATGATATTTTTTAACGATTAATTTAATTTTAAAATGCTGACACCAACGAGAAATCGTCAGAGAGTTTTAAACCTGAAAAACTGAAAATTCTAATTCCGCACAAGGAACACATCTGTTCCTTACTGATTAAGCAGTAAGTTATGTAATGTCTGCCACATCAAGCATGGCGTGATAAAATATGGTGTGTGGTAAGTACTAAAATATTCACATTACAAGTGAACTGGTTGTTCTGCTGCGCTAACAGGGAGAACAGCACATGTCAGGTGGAGCTTGATTAAAAAAATACCACACCTTTTGCACAAATTGTGCAGAAAAAGGCAGTCTATGAGTGAAATCTTTAATACTTACGCAGGTAACAGTACAGGCCCGTAGCCAGCGATGTCAAAAGGGGGGTTCTTTTTCTGAAAAAGTGGACCTTTTTCCATAAAAACTTCATGTACACAGATCAAATTTTACCCAGAGTGGACCTTTTCCCAGCATAAGGGGCGGTTCTTTCGAACCCCCCGAACCCCCCCCCCCTGGCTAAGGGGCCTACAGTAGGCAGATTAGAAACATTTTATTAAAGTCTTCAACTTTATACATATCACAAATTATTGCAGAGAGAGAGAGAGAGAGAGAGAGAGACCTGTTTTCAAGGGAAAGTATTAAATTTAGCCTTGTATATCTTAATTAGAGAAGTGCGCAAAACAGCTGCTCATGCCTCTTAACCCACGGTAACTATTAAATGTGTGCTAGCCTTAACCCCCTTCCTCCCCTTATCATATTTTAAAACTCAAACTCACGCCAGTAAATAAAACTGATAAGACATGTGTCTCATACTTAAATTTAATGATAAAAATTTAAATGCTTCTGTTGAATAAAAACTGCACATCCAATAACATTTTAAGACAAGCGACAGTTTAATCATGTTAACCTAAGGTTCAGTAACTGTTACCTGGCTAGATAGCCATATCATAATGGGCCTCATAATTTCTCCCATATCAAATCTTATCAGCAGTACTTGAACATTTGAAATTTACAACCATGTCAAGGTTCACAGTGACTACTTAGTTTACCCACATCCTTTCTCTCTTTCTCTCTCTAGCTCACTGACTCCCCCTCTCCCTCAAATCATCTCTCTCTCTTTCTCTGTGTGTATATGTGCATGTGTGTGTGCATGCTCACTGACACACTCTCTCTCTCTTGCTCTCTCTCTCTCCTCTCTTTCTGTGTGCTCACTGACTCTTTCTCTCTCTCTCTCTCTTGCTCTAGCTCTCTCTCTCTCTCTCTCTCTCTCTTTGTGTGCTCACTGACACTCTCTCTCTCTCACACCCTCTCTTTCTCTCAATCTTTAAGTTTACCATGAGTAAAAGCTATACCTCACCATTCAAAACCAGCAGCCCCAAAAACACAGTGCATGCACGCTAATGCTGACCCAGAAGTATCCCCTAATGTCAACTGAGGTCATTTTGTGTCCATGTAAACATTAGTCCTGCCCAGATCAGACACATGCCTTGATAGCTAGTGACCAGGCACTGACCAGGAGAACAGACGGGAAATTAAAGGCATAATAACTCTTTGTATGAGACCTATATTTCACAATAAAAACCTTGTGAATAACTCATAGAAATATAATATATTCTGTTTTACCACAAAAACAGCAGTTATAGCTTTTATTCTGATATTTGAACTTGTCTTTAGACCACGTGACCTCCATTGATGTCTATACTCTGTTAAAATCTCTTAAGAGATTTTAACAAAAAACCAAACTTTTTAGAAAAAAACCAGGGACTAACTTTGAATGTAAAAATGGATTCATTAACCATTGGTAAGTATGGGAAAATTGTTGTTTACTCCAGGAAAATTCATTTTTTGGCCAAAACGAAGAGTTATTATTGCTTTAATAATGACCGCATCAGGGGGTTTCCCCTAGGATTTGGGGTACAGGGAGTCCAAAATGTGAATCTGTCATGAGGTCATTAATTTACATGGAGTCCAACCCGATCAAGTCCAACAAACCAACCTAAAAATTTCAGAAGAGGTCCAGCCATCTTTGGAAATATTCATCATCCAAATGACAGCTGGGCTCCGTAACTGGAAAGCATTGCAAATTGCGACTGAGCGCAAGCGTCTCTATTCCATAACTCGATCTGCATTTACTCGCTCCATATAATAGCCTCAAAATGAAAAGTGATACCGCTATCATAATTCGCAATGCTTTCGAGTTACAGAGCCCTGGCCAGCTCTCTGGGAAAACCCTTGGACCACATGTATGTTTGGACTACTGTATATGGGTGCTTTCCCAGAGATTTAGATCGATCTAAAGATTAAGATTTAGATCGACCTAACTCCCTGGGGGTTCACGCTAAATTGCAGTCAGCCGAGCGGGCACCATAGTTAATTACCCCCTTACAACTTTTAGTAGGCGGGACAGACGCTTAAGCCGGCCAAGCTGACAGCTAGTAATCTAGTGAGACTCCCCACAGAGATAGATCGATCTAAAAATCTATGGAAATGGGGTGTATGCTGCAGCACAATGGTCAGTTATTTTCTGTAGTTTATAAAATGTCACCATATGCTAAACCGAATTCATAAATGATAAATCATTTTTATGAAATAAACTCAAATAAAATTTATATAACTTCTTCTTTTGGCCAGTCTGTCTCAACTATTGATGCTGTGATAATGTTAATTTGCTTGCAATAAACCATCAGAGAAACTGACTCACTTTTTGTCTGTGAAAATGTATTGAATTGTTTTGTGGAGGAGGAATACATTTTTCGTGTAAACACTTCATTCTACTCAATTGATTGTAATGTCAAAACTCTTCTCATTTGTAAACTGAACAGAAAAACACATTTGCTAGTAATGTGTTTACAAGGAAAATAACCGATAATTCAAAATCAAAACCATTCATCCGTGTCCTCCAAAAGATAAATGACCCAATGACGGACCTTAATCACAGTCGAATAAAGTTCAGACAAAAATAAATATAGACTGAAAAACTTGACACAATCCCAAATTGATCAGAAAAGAATTACTTCAGACAGAGAGAAAAAAAAAAGTCTAGTCATAATCAAGAAATGTTCAGACAAGAATAACTTTGGACAGAAAAACTAGTCTTAGTCAAGAAATGTTTAGATAAGAATTAATTTAGGACAGAAATTGGACCAATTTTCACAATCAGATAAAGGACAAACAGGTTCAGATATGCGGGGTCTCTTGATAATACCTTCAATGACTATTGCCATGTGGAAATACATTTTCAACTGCATAACCCCCACCATAAGTAAGTAAATAAATAAATAAATAAGTAAGAAAAGGGAATTTTCAAAGGAACAAAATAGTACCTTGGACTTTGATGAGAATAAAAGACATTCAATTAATTTAGCATTTCTTTTCTCGCTATTATTTTAAAAATCTAATTAATGAGAACATAAGACATTCAATTCATATAACATTCCTTTTTTTCGCTATTTCTTTTAATCTAATTCAATTTAAAATCCATTTTCCCGCAATGATAAGAGACAAAATATTTTTCGAAGTGTAACATCAAAGGGGTACTAAGATGGTGTGGGCACTTGCACCAATTAGAGACAGAATTAGGCACGGGAGACATCGATTTCTGGCACCACAATCGTTAATTCTGCTACCAACCCTAACATTAGCACCTCTCATTACCACTGAAATCACACTTTCCTGGTTCTTATTGATCCACTTTGGAAACCTTCCCTCAGGGACTCTGTTTTGAGTTTTTTTTCTTTTGTTTTTGTCTACTAGTTTATTCTTTTCTAACTCTACAATCTCAAAATGCAGACTGGTTTTATAAAAAAAGAGAGTTTCAGTTTATGTTTTTATTTACTAGTTCATTTCTTATTCAGCAGTCTGTTAAGGCAGTTTGCATTTATAAAAGTCAAAGAGGTGTTCATGGTTGCTCATTAAAGAACATTACAGCATAGTACACATAACACATTAACATGACACAATGCATCACAGCGCAACACAATATAACACATTTAACACAACACAACACAATATAACACAATTAACACGACACAACACAATTTAATACAACACAACACAATACAACACAATTAACACAACACAACACAATTTAATATAAGATAACACAATACATGACACAATGACAACATAATATAACACAATATAACATAATTAACTCAATATAACACAATTTACACAACACAATATAACACAACACAACATAAGAATTAGTACAACATAACACAACATGAAACAATGACAATATAACACAACACAATATAACACACCAGAATAAAACATAATACAATATAACACAACACATCACAACATAATATGCACATTCCCAATATAACAGAAAATAACACAAAACATAACATTTCTACATAACACAATGTAATGCATGACATACCACAATATAAAATAACACATTTTTCATACATGTAGGACAGTCAAATGTATACACATTAAAACATTTCATCTAATAAATTTGTCTCGAAAATCAAAGCAAATACTTCAACAATATTATCTTATTGCATATCTCTTTCAACTTTACAAACTATCAAATTATCTACAGCATATTGGAAATACTTTCTTTGTAATCTAGCTAGTAAAACAAACACACACAAAAAACAAAATATTATGATTAAAAAAGTCATTATCCAAGATCACTGAAGTGGATATGATTTTCTGCTAGATCAGAATCTAATTATTTTCTTATTTTTTCCGGGGCCTCATCAGGTGCTTTTTTGGTCAGTTAAGACAGGATCTGAAGAGCATCGATATCATGCATGCTTTACTTTCACCATCACAACAGCTAGAACAGCTAGACACTGGGATATCTCTGAACTGGACCCTATTTCGATCCAAAACAGCTCATGTCTGAACACACCTTCAGTCAAAAAGACAGATCCACTTAATTTTTTTACTCATTAAACCAGTAAATGTGTGTTAAGTTTCCAGATGGCGGAATTCACAGGAGGCCTTCCCGTAGCATCTGGGGAAATTTTTAATGCATGGGTCTTCACGTCTGTCTGGATTTCGATTCCATTCTAAGTCAATCAAACTATTGTCTGAATAATACAGGAATGGCCCTTTTAACTAGCATATTATCTAGATTTGATTCTGGTTTGTCTTATATCCCGTTTTCTTTCCTTTCACCGCCACTGGAAAATGACTGCATTGGGAAATGTTGAACTATCAGGTATAGTTTGACAAGGAGAAAAAGCATTTTACTGAGGATATTAGCAAATAAAGGCCACTTGCTTACAATCCTGTCCACAGAATTGATGAAATTATTTCAGCAAGGCCTTAGGCAGCATGGGACAAATATTGCATACATCTCTTTTGAATTCTTTCAAATAAAATAAAATTCAATCTCAGGATTTTTTGTACACAAATACAAAGGAAATCAGAAAATGTTGTTCTTGAATTTTACAAGTGATGAAGTTACTTATGGAAATCAAATATAAATTATTTCCTAATTAACACCCCAATAGACAGTTTCATGCATTCTACAGCATATTCATATGAAACAGAAATACAAGATCTCACAGAAGTCACTCAATCACAAATAATAGAGAAAACTCAATCTTGTCCAAAAAAACAATCTTGTCCAATTTTGTACTTGCATGCTTACAAGTTATTATTCTAAGCATAACCTTAACCTGTTTTTTATCAAGGCCAATAAGAAATATAATAAGTATTGTTAACTCAACACACTCTCTAGAGCATTACTTTCATGCATCGGAAACTATCAATTTTCATTAATTCCCTTGATATACATCTGCTGTTTACAACAAATGCACAAAAGATGAACTCATGTTGAGTGCAATAACAATTGATAATCATTACAGGAATGAATTATTTTTAAAAAATCCAAGAAATTTCAGATTGAGAAGTTAAAAATTCCATGTTTTAAGTGGAGTAGCAAAACTCTTTATACAGTCCTAACTTACATCATATTCAGGATATTTTACTGAACCACTTAAGCAGCATTAAATATAAAGCTCATGGTGAATGAGTCACTTTTCTACAAATAATGCTGCCCAGTCTATAAAATAAAGTTTGCTTACAATATAAAAAGTGCTCAGAAATACAAGATATTAAATGTACATGTACATTCATACGGATGTGCATGCAAACGTGAATGTACGAATGCATACACACAAACACATGCATACTTACAGTCAAACACACACAAAAACACAACAAAAGCACACACACATTCACACAAACTTTAAAAGCCCAATATTCCTGGCTGGGTTGACCACACACACACACACACACACACACACACACACACACACACACATCAGGCCAAATGGAAACCACATAATATACCTCAGTGGCATCTAACAGTAATGTCCCGTCTGGGACTCTCATTGGCTTTAAGCTCTTTCAGCAGGAAATTATCCAATCGTTTACTTTCCTGATGATACCAATTGTGCCAGCTTTCTTAACATTCATGACTTGGGCATATGACATGATAAAAAAAAAAAATTTTTAAATGTTGATCAAATCAAGGATTCAAACAGAGAATAATAAAACAATATAATAATAAAACTTTTCAAAAACTGAATGCTAGAATGTCTTTTGAGTAGCACTTGATGTGACAAATAAAAAAGATCGCAAAAAAGCAGAGGGCGAATAGAACAGTAAATGGTGCCATATTTTTGTATGAACTGGGTTTTCCTGTGCGGCCCATGTGCCACGGTTCAAACAGGAGACTGCATCTGGATTTTCAGCATGGGATTTGACTTCATCTTGTTGCGTGTGTACAGGGAAGCGAATCAATTTTTTTTTTACCTACTACTAGATCTTCGATTTTGAAATATCTGGATTTTTCAGATGATAGTGAGAATGGGGCATTAGTCACTGGAATCACTGGCCTGGCAGCTGGAAATAACTTATATCTGTACAGGCCTGTAGCCAGCAAATTCAAAAGGGGGGTTCTTTTTCTGAAAAAGTGGACCTTTTACAATGAAACTGATGTGTACCTAGATAAAAATTTACCCAAAATGGACCTTTCCCTAACAAAAGGGGTGGTTCTTTCGAACCCCCCGGACCCCCCCCCCCCCCCCCAATTAAGTTCCCTACAGCATGTAAGCCACTAGTATAATTATCATCCTGTCAATTCTCAGTTAACTGGCTTACAAATACTAATGAGAGAGACATCATCATCATATCAGACAAAACAAATTCTAACTGCACAAAACCTATATCTCCTAACATCTCATAATTGGCTAAAACATTATACGCATTTGGAAAAGGCACAAAACAAGGAAGAGACGAGACAAATTACGATCAAACTGCCAGAATTCATAGCTGTCATTGTTACGGTATATGATTGCAATGTTTTAATAACCCCATGTAAATGCTTCAGTGAGCTTCCAATATTGGTATTTCATGTTATTAGTCTGTTAAGACAAGGCCTGGAATGCTCTTGTTAAAGGTGCCCGGTGTATGATTTTGCCAAAAAAATGGTACTTAAGGAATTGTCCTGGGATAAACTGGGACAAAAATTTTTNTACCCTCTGTTTTGGCGGCCGTTTTGTTCTTTTTTATCAGTAATAACGACGTGCTAGGATGTAGTCTTGTGCCCTACTGTGTTCTTCCGACATGAAACACATTCACAACAGCCACAAATAAAGTACATCCGTCGACTTCTGGTTGTTTTTCTGTTTTTCCTCAAAAATTGACGGCCATATTGAAAATGCTCAATGTCTCTGAAGTTGCAATCAAGCTATTTTTACCTTTCTAACCCTAAAGGATGCATTTCTGTAATAAAAAATTACGGAAAAAACATTTCAGAGTTCAACTATTGTTCCTGAAGGAGAAAGTGGATATTTGTCATTCTAAATTGTGCAATATCACCCAGTGACGTCATCGTGACGTCATCATTGCTCTCATAGATGTGCACAGTGAGCGTACGTTTTTTAAAATCTATTTATCATATCATAATTCGTACTGTTAGTGCTCGTTTTGATGAAATCTGAATGTACATAAAATGCTGAGTCAGCATATTTAAGAAAGCGTCTCATCCGGGTACTTGTGAATTTTGGAGTTGCCCCCCGATCCAAAATTGACAAACACCTAAGGGTCATTCATCGTGGAAAGTTTCATGCTTTTATCAACTTTTGCACAATTCTGGATATAATTTGAACTTAACCGCCTGACTATAACACAATATAACACAATTTACACAACACAATATAACACAACACAACATAACAATTAGTACAACATAACAACATGAAACAATGACAATATAACACAACACAATATAACACACCAGAATAAAACACAATACAATATAACACAACACATCACAACACAATATAACAGAAAATAACAAAAAACATAACATTTCTACATAACACAATGTAATGCATGACATACCACAATATAAAATAACACATTTTTCATACATGTAGGACAGTCAAATGTATACACATTCAAACATTTCATCCAACAAATTTGTCTTGAAAATCAAAGCAAATACTTCAACAATATCATCTTATTGCATATCTCTTTCAACTTTACAAACTATCAAATTATCTACAGCATATTGGAAATACTTTCTTTGTAATCTAGCTAGTAAAACAAACACACACAAAAAACAAAATATTATGATTAAAAAAGTCATTATCCAAGATCACTGAAGTGGATATGATTTTCTGCTAGATCAGAATCTAATTATTTTCTTATTTTTTCCAGGGCCTCATCAGGTGCTTTTTTGGTCAGTTAAGACAGGTTCTGAAAAGCATCTATATGATTCATGCCTAACTACCATCATCACAACAGCTAGAACAGCTGGTTACTGGGATATCTCTGAACTGGACCCTTTTTCAATCCAAAACAGCTCATGTCTGAACACACCTTCAGTCAAAAAGACAGATCCACTTAATTTTTTTACTCATTAAACCAGTAAATGTGTGTTAAGTTTCCAGATGGCGGAATTCACAGGAGGCCTTCCCGTAGCATCTGGGGAAATTTTTAATGCATGGGTCTTCACGTCTGTCTGGATTTCGATTCCATTCTAAGTCAATCAAACTATTGTCTGAATAATACAGGAATGGCCCTTTTAACTAGCATATTATCTAGATTTGATTCTGGTTTGTCTTATATCCCATTTTCTTTCCTTTCACCGCCACTGGAAAATGACTGCATTGGGAAATGTTGAACTATCAGGTATAGTTTGACAAGGAGAAAAAGCATTTTACTGAGGATATTAGCAAATAAAGGCCACTTGCTTACAATCCTGTCCACAGAATTGATGAAATTATTTCATCAAGGCCTTAGGCAGCATGGGACAAATATTGCATACATCTCTTTTGAATTCTTTCAAATAAAATAAAATTCAATCTCAGGTTTTTTTGTACACAAATACAAAGGAAATCAGAAAATGTTGGTCTTGAATTTCATGTAAGTGATGAAGTTATTTATGGAAATCAAGTATGTATTTTTTCTAAACAACACCACAATGGACAGTTTCATGCATTCTACAGCACATTCATATGAAACAGAAATACAACATCTCACAGAAGTCACTCAATCACAAATAATAGAGAAAACTTAATCTTGTCCAAAAAAACAATCTTGTCCAATTTTGTACTTGCATGCTTACAAGTTATTATTCTAAGCATAACCTTAACCTGTTTTTTATCAAGGCCAATAAGAAATATAATAAGAATTGTTAACTCAACACACTCTCTAGAGCATTACTTTCATGCATCGGAAACTATCAATTTTCATTAATTCCCTCGATATACATCTGCTGTTTACAACAAATGCACCAAAGATGGACTCATGTTGAGTGCAATAACAATTGCTAATCATTACAAGAATGATTTATTCTTTAAATCCAAGAAATTTCAGATTGAGAAGTTAAAAATTTCGTGTTTTAAGTGAAGTAGCAAAAAACTCTAACTTACATCATATTCAGGATATTTTACTGAACCACTTAAGCAGCATTAAATATAAAGCTCATGGTGAATGAGTCACTTTTCTACAAATAATGCTGCCCAGTCTGTAAAATAAAGTTTGCTTACAATATAAAAAGTGCTCAGAAATAGAGCATGTACATTTATACGGATGTGCACGCAAACGTGAATGTACGAATGCATACACACAAACACATGCATACTTACAGTCAAACACACACAAAAGCACACACACATACATGACACACACACACTAACTTTAAAAGCCACACACACACACACACACACACACACACACGCATCAGGCCAAATGGAAACCACATAATATACCTCAGTGGCATCTAACAGTAATGTCCCGTCTGGGACTCTCATTGGCTTTAAGCTCTTTCAGCAGGAAATTATCCAATCGTTTACTTTCCTGATGATACCAATTGTGCCAGCTTTCTTAACATTCATGACTTGTGCATATGACATGATAAAAAAATAAAATTAAAAAAAAAATGTTGATCAAATCAAGGATTCAAACAGAGAATAATAAAACAATATAATAATAATAGTTTTTAAAAACTGAATGCTAGAATGTCTTTTGAGTAGCACTTGATGTGACAAATAAAAAAGATCGCAAAAAAGCAGAGGGCGAATAGAACAGTAAATGGTGCCATATTTTTGTATGAACAGGGTTTTCCTGTGCGGCCCATGTGTCATGGTTCAAACAGGAGACAGCATTTGGATTTTCAGCATGGGATTTGACTTCATCTTCTTGCGTGTGTACAGGGAAGGGAATCAATTTTTTTTTTTACATTCTACTAGATCTTCGATTTTGAAATATCTGGATTTTTCAGATGATAGTGAGAATGGGGCATTAGTCACTGGAATCACTGGCCTGGCAGCTGGAAATAACTCACATCTGTAGGTCTATTACATAATGATTACACGTAAGTGAAATAATCAAAGCTGATATATCACTATTGGATCATATACAGGTACAACAGGTGTACTTAAAATTCTGTACCAAGTTCCCTACAGCATGTAATTATAAGCCACTAGTATAATTATCATCCTGTCAATTCTCAGTTAACTGGCTTACAAATACTAATGAGACAGACATCATCATCATATCAGACAAAACAAATTCTAACTGCACAAAACCTATATCTCCTAACATCTCATAATTGGCTAAAACATTATACGCATTTGGAAAAGGCACAAAACAAGGAAGAGACGAGACAAATTACGATCAAACTGCCAGAATTCATAGCTGTCATTGTTACGGTATATGATTGCAATGTTTTAGTAACCCCATGTAAACGCTTCAGTGAGCTTCCAATATTGGTATTTCATGTTATTAGTCTGTTAAGACAAGGCCTGGAATGCTCTTGTTAAAGGTGCCCGGTGTATGATTTTGCCAAAAAAATGATACTTAAGGAATTGTCCTGGGATAAACTGGGACAAATATTTTTCGGCTCCCAAAAGGTCGGACCCCCCTCCCCCCTCCAATAGTCACAAAAACATCATTGTTGTTGTAAGCACCAACACCACCTAAAAAGTCGGAAATCCACCAGTGTTTGGAAAAATCGTATCTCTGTCTAATAAACCTTTGATTCTCTTGTCATGACACTGGACATAACTCTGCAACAACATGGAAAAATTATAAAGAGAACTTAACCCATGTTTAAGCACGTTTTTTTTTTTTTTTTCAAATCTTGCCCTCACTTCGACACCTGGGTTGCATATTATTGAAAACTGTGTCAAGATGGTTCACCCTTATTAAAGTTCGTCAGGTGGTGATAAAATAGATTATTTTTGTTGACATAAATTCATGTTCTTCAGATAAGTTCAACAAGAGATGGTTTATGTGCAAAATCTTGCCCTTTGTCCCTCGATCATAAAACATACTGAAATGTGTAAGTATTAGAAATTAATGTTGTATGAAATTTGGTCATCTGATGGGCATTTTTGCTAATTTTCAGAGAAAAATGGGTGTTTAGTACGGACAATGTTTGAAATGGGGGGGGGGGCAAGCTATTAATCACGGATATGAGAATGCCATTTAGCGAAAAAGTCAGAAAATATGGCACAGGGTCCAAGGGATCAATCTCAACATTTATAATTTTCGACTCCCAAAGAGCCAGAAATCCACCAATATTGGGAAAAATCTCATCCCTGATTTATGCCTCTGCTTACAAATTACAAGTAATTTGAAGGACACCAATACAATTATCTGAAATTGGGAGTTACATTTAAAAGATGTCATTTTACTGCATTTTTACAGAGAGCAGATGAACTGAAATATGAATAATATAATGTCCTGAGAGATAGCAAAGTTTACAGCAATTACTCATTAAAATCAAACAACACATACCCCCCCCCCCAAAAAAAAAAAAAAAAAAGGAAACAATAAATAAAAAAGAAAAAGGGAAGCAAGTTTGTTTTCTTAAATAATTCTTACAGACCTGTGGGCAGGGTTTTGAATTTAAAGGGATCGAAAGAACTGCAATTTTGGCCTGACCTGGATAACTTCTATGCTATTTCTCAAATTCAATGAACTAAATGGGGTAAAAAGGTTTTTTTTTAGAAAAGAACCCCTGATCCCAGTTTCACAAAAAAAAAAAAAAAAAAAAAAAAAAAAAAAAAACATTTGTCAGGTTCCCTGGCTAAGAACTTAATTACCACGGTTACATGGTCACATCTTACCCTATCAGGAGCAGTGTAACAGTACCCTGATGGAAATCCAATCAACAAAGCCAGGGAACTGACTTAGAGTTTTTTTTTTTTTTTGTGAAACTTGAACCTGCTTTAAAATTGCTAGCTACAAGTCTGACTTAAATTTGTTACTACAAAAGTTTTGAAACCTAGGTTGGCTAACTATTGGAAAGTTCTTAACACCTGAAAATTATAAATCTTGCAAAAGTTTTAATATTTCAAAAAAAAAAAAGTTGAAAGAAGGTGTGTGGTTTTTGCTATACCCGAAGCTGTCAGACAATAACTGTAGTACCTGTGTCACAATGTACAACACCTCATCCACATTTAATATTTTTTCTCATTTTAAAATAAAATCATGAAACTGAAGAGGCACACGTATAGAATGAACAAAAATGAAACATACATATTTGTTGCTGTCATAATTTCAAATCTATATTCATCAGAAAAACCCAACCCAAGAATTACTTTCAAGTAGGTTATTTTTAGCAGTTTCATGAAATTTCCAGATTCTGTTTGCCGACAATTGTTCTGTTTCTGCAGCACCTTCGACATACAACCCTGTATAATCACATTTCCTTCTGAGTGCAAAAAAAAATAACAAAATTCTATATACTAGTAACTATAATCTCATAACATGTGGCTTCATCTCGTTTATTGATTTCATTCAATTTCATTCTCACTGAATCAGATAGATTCACTTCCAGCCTCCATTCTGATCTTATCTTGACGTCAGATGAGAAAAAAAATTAACTGCATGACATCAGCAAAGTATCAAATAACATATACACTCGATTCCAATGCGTAAAATCTTGGCGTAAATGGCTTGCAGCAAGACTGCAAAAATTACTCCTGGACTTTCAGTAATCGAAACTGAGAAATTATATTAATATGACATTGAGTTTATCATCACATTACTATTAGTACCTGTGGCAGGTTTGAAAGACACGTAAGAGTCAAGTTGTTAAACTTGTGGCGACAGCTTTCATTTGGAAGAGAAGCAAGTGTCAGCACTGAAGGAGATGTTGGCAGCAGATTAAAAGAACTGTCTGGAGCGTTTTAAGTACCCTACAAATAATTATGAACAATTTCTTGAAACAAGACTGCAAAGCACAATTTCAAAATCAAATGTACAGAATTTAGCTCTTGTATAATTGGAGTAATATCTAGAAACAGAAGCATCATGCAACAAAACAGGATTCAAACTGCACTTCGGCATTTTAGCTGCTTAAAGTACTGTAAATACACGATACTTAACACAAGACTAATTTCTGAAATATCCCAGCTGTACGCAGCCAGTTAGTGACTTCAAAGGTTGGATAATTTGTCAAAATATTACCCAATCTTTCACCAAATACTCAACTGGGATCTGGTTCGATGTTTTAAGATGCTGACACACCAAGGAAATAAATGTTTGGATATGTTAATATATAAAAAGCTGTACAAAATTTGAAACGGCATCCAAATTTATGCCTCTCTATTTTTTTTCCTCTTAACAACCTCATGTCAACTGTAAAAGAACAAGCCGAGGTGCTGGGTATTTAGCTGCATGATGTAAGGTAAACAAACACGCCGTTTCTTTACACGCACGCACACACTTACCATCTACCTTTGAAGTTACAACATGTACACAATCTTCACATTCTCATATGTTCTTAACATTCCTTTCTCCACTTTGACAAACATGTAGAAGTTCTACGATATAGCAATCCTCTTATTTTATCAAAAAGAGTTCTAACAAATCATATTTCCAGCCAAATCTTTTCAACAATTTTTGCACAACTGTACATTAAATTGCATGCAAAGGCATTTCTGAATCAGTTCTTTGACAACCTAACAACACCAATGAAGCATTTTTATTTAACAAATGATCATGTGTCTCATGGACAAATTGCAAATTATTATATGGGCTACATGTTAATGTTTCAAATAAGTTATAAAGAAAAAAGTGGAAATTCACACTATTTTCTATGACCTAAAACCATGCAACTTTTTTTCTTTTCCATCTATTTTGAGCAAAGTCTTTTCTGTTTGTTTATTCTTCATCCCACATAAAATTCCAGCAGATCATGCTGAATGTCATTAGTAAACAAACCCGGTCAAATCATGACAAAATATTTTCCTGAAAATTACACACCCTTGGTGCTACAAGTTGCTCTAATAAAATCAGTACAGGGGGGTCAAAAAAAGATGTTTTCTTAACATTTCTTAATCAGGCCAAGATGGCATCCGACTGGCAAGAGAATATCAGTCTTTGCCGTCACACCTGCGATATGGCAACGAAGATCAGAATCCAGTTTATATATGGGAGATTAGCGCTGATGATATTCCACACGGTCCCAGGTTTTCTTTGTTACGCATAAAATACCAAATTTGACGTAACAGGTGCTATGCACATGGCATGTAAAAGAATTAAACAGAAACATGTTGTTTGATTGGTAGTCAGTAATGTTGCATTACTTAGAATATCAAGGTGGTGATAATTCATGAAATCGTCTGTCAATCAAAACAGTTTTCGTCTGCTCTGTGTGAACTGAATAGAAATAACACTTAAACCTCAGGTCCTATGGCTCTCAAGAAGTTTTTATATGGCAAAAGCTTGAGAAATCAAGTTTGGACAGTGAAATGAAATACTACCTGCCAATTTCACTTTGTTTTGACTGGAAATTTTGATCCGTCTGATATAAATTTACTTTATCAGACTATTTGGATAAAACAAAATCATATTAGCGTTCCTTCAGCTTGTGGTGACTAGAATCGTCACACTAACTTGAATGTGCTTTGAAAACTTTATCTTACAAAACAGTTAAGTACAGATAAGTACTGTACAACCAATTATGCCGTCATCTGTCCCATATGTTATGGTAATTACTTATTAAAATGTCTTAATGCTTCATTTATTCTGGCATTTTCTTTTTTTCAAGATTTACTACTTTTAGACCCCATTTCCAGAGATTAGATCGATCTACTTTAGATCGACCTAACTCCCTGGGGGTTCACGCTAAATAGCTGTCAGCCAAGCTGACACGAAAGTTAATTACCACCTTACAGCTTGTAGTAGGCGGGACGGACATTTAAGCCAGATTATCTGACAGTAATCTAGTGAGACTCCCCGCAGGGATAGATCGATCTAAAAGATTTGGGAATACAGCCTTAGTGACATAAATATAAAATTTAAGAATGTGAACCCAATAAACTTTTCAATCAAAATTCAGGTAATAACATTTTATTCATTCATTTTGGTCACAATTAACAAGTAATTACCACTGTCTGATGTATCTCACAACACCTGCATCCAAGGAGGCGCTAGCAAATTTGTTTGCTTAGCCAAATCACTACTTTTTCATCACTTTTTCCTCCACATGCTTTAAATTTTACTACAACAAATCAAACCTATTTTCTTTAGCCAATTTAAGTCAGTTTCAGCATTTGGCTAAATTGGCGAGTGATAGCGCTACCCCAGTGCATGGTTCTGTTGTTATGACAATCACTGAGAGTTTTGGTAACAGCCTTTTGCACTCAGCAATCTAATGGACTGAATTTATCTATCTGGCAATGGTCACGAAAAGACATTACAGCAGACAGAAAATAAATTAAACAAAAAATTGGATTAAGACATCACAACTTTTGCCTCGGAACTGAGAAACATTTGGCATGGCATGCAAAAAGACATTACTGAATGGGTTTGTAAAAGATGGGATGGCAAAAGAAGTATAATGACCGTGCTGCTGCACGTTCCTTTGCTATAAAATTAATATAATACTACCATTTGAAATGTGCTTGAGAGATATATCTCTCCTTCGATCAGAAGAGACTAAACCAAAAATCAAATTTTCGTGGATTAAAAATTATACCTATTAATAATAGCTTTATAAAATCATGGCACATTAGGCATTATGTATGAGATAGTATTGACTTCATAATTGATAAAAAATAGCAAATAACTATGAAGATTGACATAAAGCAAGTAACTTGATCACAAAAAAATGATGGCACATTTGGCATTGTCAACTGAAAGACATCAATAATGCTTCAAAAATGATGAAAAAAGGCAACAAACTTGACTTGAATCAGACATGAATTATGCTTCCCTCACTCAAAAATCATGGCACTTAGGATAAAAAAATTGAAACAATCGAAAAAGACATAACTAACTTATCTTCTATCATGCATCATGGCCCGACCTCTCGCTGCAAAATGATGAAATATCTGGCAACATGTACGGAAAGACATTACGAGTTTAGGAAGGGCAGACATCTGTAGTTAAAGCCATGCACTATTGGTTAGCAGTCTCCTAATTTGGCTGAGAATGAATTGCATTCTGGGATGATTATAACAACGATTGATTTTCTTTTTCTTAGGCTACTTCGGCTCAGCACATTTAACATTACATGTGCAAGTACTGCAATATACCATGTACCATGTGGTAAGGGTGTAATGTACTTTAAAAAGTACAGATTTTTCCTTCAAGAAGTAAAAAAAAAATTCATACTGGATTGATAAAAATAAAAAACCTTTTCCAAAAAGACAAGATATGTTTTTCTACACATGAGGCAGAATGATTCAGCGATGATAAAGAAGCAAAATTCTTGTTATCAATTTCTTTACACAAGACAGATCTGAAATATAAGTAAGTAGCTTAAAATTATCAAAATATAAATTAAATCAAACCTATCATATTACAAAACTCCATGAACAACTGCATTCCACCTGATCACACAAAATACATGTACATGTTTTTGTACAAAACCCATGGACTGACCAACAGACAGTAAAATTATTTAGCACCAACAAAGCGATACCTAGCACTAACATTCATCCGCGCTGGTAGTGCCGGTTAATTTTATGGATTATGTGGTCAATGTGGTGTTAGTGCAACAAGATCTGTAGGTAGTGTTGGTAAATACCTTATCCATTTACAAGGCCTGATATCTTTCATATATGCATATATCTCATTTGTCTGTGACTTAATCGCCTTGGTTCTGCCATCTTTGGTTTGTGAAAAAATCACATGCCTATCACATAAATCAGTCAACTAGGAGATTGTTGATAGGAGGTTCAAGCAAAACCATTTAGAGTAAAGAATGAGCCAAAGAAAACTTGAATTAGCAAACCAGAAATTTAACAGATGCAGGCCCCAATTATAGCCTGTCTTTACATAGGGATCTCTCTCTCTCTCTCTCTCTCTGTGTGTGTGTGTGTGTGTGTGTGTGTGTGTGTGTGTGTGTGTTAAACCTTTCAACACTGGCTTGTAGACTGCATGACCAGGCTATTTATTGTACATTTAAGCCCAGATACCGTTTCACTATGAGACTAGTCTGAACATGTCATATCTCTGATTTTTACAGTGAAATCAGAAATAGGCAACCCCAAAGCAAATGGAAGATATGTGTATATATGGGACCATTCCCACAGATATTTGGATCTATCTATGTCCCTGGGGAGTCTGACTAAATTGCTATCTACTTTACCAGCTTAAATGTCTGTCATGCCTAGTAAAGCTGTTAGGGGGTAATTAACTTTACCCCCTAGCTGATTTGGTAGGCGTGGCAGACAATTCAGGTAGCAATTTAGTGAGACTCCCTAGGGAGTTAGACCGATCCAGATGGAATGATCTGGGCATGGGAGCCCAGTCTGTTACCCCATTCACACTAGCACTTTTAACCGCGGTCAAGGTCTGACCTCAGTCCTATTGCGGTTAACTTTTCTAATGTGAACGGACGACATAGCCCTGACCACGGTCGAAATAAACCTAGATCGGGAGGTGGGTATAATGGGAGTAAACTCCTGACCGTGGTCAAGACCGGATGTCTACATATGAAGCGCACAAGTGTATCGTCATTTGAGCTCCCACCATGTTGCACAGATTCTAGTAAGAGCGCAAGCTTGACAGGAAGTATGCGTGCTGAGATTCTACCGCTACTGATCGCTGCCGGTGTCAGTTTGAAAGCGGTTTGGATGCGGTTTGGTTGACTGCGGTTTAATCGGTGTAAACTCAACCGCGGTTAACATTCTAATATGAATGGCCTATATGTCAGTATTAATGACAAAAAATATGGAACATAATATACCTTAATTATCTGCCATAACACATAGGCAGGTTAGCCTTGAAATACAAATAACAAAAAAAGAAACATTACAAAATATTTACACAAGTTCCAACCACACTTTAAAACACTGATCTATATCAGGCCTGGCTAGATTCGAATCATGTGATTTGCAGAAAGTTTGAAAACAATTGAATCATTGAGGAAGACTTCATTATTTGTGCATGTGTAAAACAAATAAATAATTATTTCTTAGATTACAGCTAGCTTAAATGTACCCTTGAAAGATTGTTTACCAAGACAGTATTTAAATTCTCAAACATCTCTTTAAAAATAGAAATTGTCTTTAGATCACCTTGTTAACTTTTGTGTACCTTTTGTATGTATCTATATATGATTGCAAAAAAAAAAAAAATCTATGCTAAATTAACTACATCATTACATTCACTGAATAAAATGATGATTCTCTTTTTCAATAAAATATTGCCGTATTCTGTCTATGCTTGTATTGAATATATATATATAGACTTATCGAAGCCACAAATATGAATGGAGTCATTTACTGCTCAATGAAATATCGTCATCATCATTATTATCATTATTTCTCCATTACCGTAACTGACCTATTTAATGAGACCAATTCATGAGACTGGTACATTCATTCCATCCCATCGGGTCATAGGAAATGTTCATTAATTCCAGCACATTCAAATCCATAGGGAGAGGGCCAACTGCGCGGTAGATGTATTATTATAGTAGTTTATCTTTAATTATCTTTTTATGGCAATCAAAATTAATTACGTCCCACAAGAATATCATCAGAATAGCTAAGTACGTTCTTATAGCCCACCTCAAACTCCAACTCAGTGGAGACTCGCTGAATGCTAGCAGATCTTACATTGTTTCCAACATGATCATATGATAAACAGCTTTTCTATACTTTATTCAACGCCAAAAGGAGGTGTGTTAATCTATTTATCAGACTGCTTCCAGCCAGAGTTCCTGTAGTAGAATCCAGAGTTCCTGTTGTACGTAGAATGAAAGTTCCATTGAGAATGGGCTCTTAAAGACTGAAATTGTCACCAGCAAAATCATTAGCAGGTTTTTCATGAATAACAGGTGTGATTGCACAAATGCTGTGATATATGGTGAAGTGTCCTGGTAGGAAATACTAACCTTACTCTTAATTACAGAAGTAGACACAGATTATGTGTTCAGACAGGGACAATTTTAGACTGAAAATTAAGAAAAATATTGAGAAGTCCTTTTTTAAATAAACAAAGAAGTACAGCCACATTGAACTTAAAATTCAGCAAAAGTAATTATGTAAAGCACAATTAACGTGGCCCAAACATTCAAGGTAAATCTTACAGGGTATAAGTTAGACCAAAAATTTAGAAAACCAGGCAAATAAAGCAATCGGAATTTATCTTAGTCATAACTGGAGGTCCATGACAAACCATCTCATACACAGACTCTAAGGGTGCATTCCCAGAGATTTAGATTGATCCAGAGATTAAGATTTAGATCGACCTAACTCCCTGGGGGTTCACGCTAAATTGCAGTCAGCCGTGCATGCACCATAGTTTATTACCCCCTTACTGCTTTTAGTGGGCGGGACAGATGCTTAAGCCGGCTAAGCTGACAGTAATCTAGTGAAACTCCCCACAGGCCTGGGATAGATCGATCTAAAATCTATGGGAATGGGGTCTAAAATGTTGACCTCAGAGTAAAGTATTGTAATTCATAGTAAGTATCATTATAAAGTACCAGTTGCATGTGTGTTATTTTCATCCCAAGGGCCCCTTTGTCTGAATACACGAGTATGCAGAGAGAGAGAGAGAGAGAGAGGAATTCAGTATCTCCAGCAAACTTAAATGTAACCTACAATTAATTAATGCTAGGTTGAGCAATTTTACCTGCTTGACGACTCCATTAAGGAGCACCAGTGTTGCTATCCAATTGAGGATACATCACCTAGGCAGGCCAGTATATCAAATGCACATTTAATCTGCCCCATCCAAAAAGTTCTGAACGAAATTCTGAATGCACCTTTTTTGTGTTAAAATCAAGTTTTGTGTTTTTGTGTTAAAATTGAGTTTTAACCACAATTAGATTTTCCCAGCAAAAGTTAAGTATGTAGTACTATTTGTATCTTCAACAAATAGTAATGTCTTAAATACTATCAGGATGTTCAATTGTCTAACCAATGAAAGCTACAACATTGGTTGGTATGTACTGGCACTGCTGTTTCTATAATTCAATTACTAGTAATTGTTATTAGACAATTAGTTTTTTTGCAAAATTAAACCACAATGATGGCAAAATGGTACAGATTTCTATACAGAAGTAAATATTTAAACTATAAAGGCATATAATTTGCATGCTAGTCTGTAGAGCATGCATGACCAACATGTAATATGTAAAAAAAAAACTCTCTCATATTCAAACCTCTGAGTCACTAAAAACATTCATTAAACATAAAACTTTTAATGCAGCAATTTTTTTCAAACAGAAAATCCTTGACTTCACATACCTGTTATCCTAAGAGCTCCTTCTTCTGGTAGAAACAGATATCAAAACTCTCCTAAAAGACGAAATTCCTCTCGATCCTGTGCAGATGATTGGTTCACTAGAGTCTCTCTAAAGTCTCGTTCAGTCCCCTGAAATATTATACAACAAGATCAAACTTAAGCTTCACCGTTTCTGCTGCCGTATGTTCAACACTTGTCTCTGCCTCTCTCTCTTGCTTAACACTGAGCTTTAACTCTGGTGTCTTAACCAACATGGTAGTGCAGGGTGGAAGAAAAATCTATGCACCTACTATATCCTACTATCTTGGTAGATATGGGAGCTTAATCATCTGGAAAGATAAAAAAAAATACAAGGTGGACAAAAAGTCTATATTTTTATCATCACACAGTTTCTGAAAGCAAGTAGACTTATGGGGTGAACTGAAATCTTTCATTTATCATGAAGTGCCTTGACAACTGATAAAGGGTAGACAAAAAGTATGTACATACATCACAACAGTATGTTAGGATTCCCATAGACAACATCGGTCTACATAGATTGATCCAATTCTGGGGGGACTCTTGCTGAGTGCAATCAGCTTAAATGAATGACATGCCTCTGCCTAGCATGAAACAGAACACAAAAAAGCTGGTAATTATTTAAGTATGTTGGAAACAAGAAGAGGCATGCCATTCATTTAGGCTGATTGCACTCAGCAAGAGTCCCCACAGAGTTGGATCTATTTACGTAGACCAATGGTGTCTATGAAAACGGGGTCTTAATCATTGCCCTGATTTCACTATGATCTGAACTGCCACCTGTGTCCTGTAGTTATCTAGTTCAAGGGTTAAGGCCATCATAAAACAGTCAATACCAATACCAGATACAGGGTGGTCAGAAAATGTTACCCCTTTTCTTTAATTACCATAGGGAGGCTATTATAAAGATGATCAATATCATTTGGTATCGTGGATACGAATAACAGCTTCAATGACATACACAAAAAGAAAGCAGTAAATTTTGGCAGTAACTGCGTCTTCATTTTCATGAAATCATCCTTTATCCTTTATATCAAATATTATGTTTATAAAGACATTTATAAAGACCCCAGGAGATTACGGGGATGAAGTAAATATAAGAAGCACACTGCCATCTTGTACATCTTAAAATACTGGGATGCAAATGTAAATGTAAAAATAATTGATTCAAAATCAATTGATCACATAATAAGACAGATAAGGCAGAAAAAGGGGGGGGGGGGGTAAATATGTCAGCCCCCCTTCCCCCCTCTCCTGAACCAAAACAAATCTTTCTATAAAGTTGGTGAATCCTCACAATAAAGGGGGCCCTACCCACCCTGGGGCAGAGTTTAATTTTCTTAAAATTTGACATAAGTCTCAGAGAACAAACATGAGTACAAAACAAGCTCTCATAAGCACACGGGCAACTGGCTTTACTTAATTTTTTTTCATTTTCTATTACATAATCACTGCATTCAAAATTAAAAGAAAAAAATTGAGGAAAGGGGTGAATTAATGCTGTTATTGTTACGCACACATTTAAATATGAAAAACACATCCCAAAAGGCCACAATTGTTTTTCATAAACTACCTTGGATAATCAGTGTGAAATCAAAGTATTAATTTAATTGAATCAAGGAGGAGCAACACACTTAGTAATGAATCTATACTGTATAGAATGTCTTCTGTTTAATTCAACATCTAACTTGAAATCTTTCTCAGGTGCAGGATACACGTGTAAGTTAAAACAAATGCCAGCACAAAGCAATTTTCAACAAATGATTGTGTAGTCTGGCAAAAGAAGCTTTAAAATGTTCCATGGAATGGTGTTGAAATTACTGCATTTACCAAGGGTACCCAGAAAAAATACTGAAGTTTATTTTTGGATAATAAAATATTGTCACCGACAGAATTACATATATCTGATAGTGCACCATTTCTATTTCATCCATGCATTCTAAAAAATCTAAGGTCTACCATGAAATTTTTTCAACATATTTCCTTTTTTTCAGTTACTTAATTTTTTCTTTCAATCATCTCTTTGATGTCCTTTATGAAAATTGAACATTTTGAAAGAATTTTTGTGACTCTGAAATATATGGCTGCATGGTAGCCAGACAATGGTAATTACCGGGTATGTGAAAAGTTGAAATTTCCAGGAAAAATAAAATGTTAACTAAAATTTGAAGATCTGATGCACAAGTTCTTATCCTTTTGTTCCTATTTTGATTCCATATCACAAACTGTGCTAAAAAGACTGGATCTTTACAATGGAGAAAAAACATCAACCTTAAGAATACATCATTTTTAATCATTAAAAATATATTTCTATGTAGCATTTGTGGAGTTTTTATTGTATAGAATAAAATTACAGGGTAGCCTGCTTTTCAATTTGTATCTACCACTTAATTATGGAAATTTTCTAATTTTTAGAATTTGTGACTTACAAAAATACATAACTTGTAAAATTCACAATTTCTCTCATTAAACAGATCCAGTCATTACCGTACATCATTCCACTTCCCCACGCAACCTAACTTCTTTACCAGTGCCAATCCTACCACATAGAAGGAGTTAGTGCAAGGAATTATTTACCCCAGGGAGCCTAACAAAATTCCCCACAGAATTGCATGTCGATATCTGCCGTTTCCTAATGCAGAGAGATAAACCTATTAACTTTACACATACTAGTACGATTCCACTGGTGAAACTGGTGTCAGTCTATCGGATTTCCCCCCCTCGGACCTTCTCCGTCACAAACAGCACGACCCAAATCAAAATTGTTATGGATCTCAAAATTTTCCCAAATGTTTACCTAACTTTCAACATTGCATTATTTTTTTAAAAACAAAATCTACATGAAACTAAACAGATGTGCATTACTGGTTTCATCTAATCTATCTACGTTATGGATTCACATAATACATTATTGTGGTATGTAATTATTGTGTCATAGCCATTATAAATTATGCTGAATCCAATCAAGATTGATTCCAATAGGGTTAAAAATGACGCAAGCTAGACAGCTTTTCAATCTTAAGTACAGTAGCCCGGCCTAGCCTTGTATAAACTGTATTTTTGGGTGAATACATACGGTATACGTTAAGGTTCTAGATCAAAATTGGATTCTTCCATGTTAAACTGATTTGCTTGACTGATCACATGGTCTGGCATAACTGTGCAGTGATTACTTTTAAGGCTCAGTCCCAATGAAACTATCCATCTATGCAGATTGATCCAGCTCTGTGGAGACTCTCGCCGAAAGCAATCAGATTAACACACTTACTGTTGCTTTCACATGATACTTGTATAATCACCAGCTTTTCTGTATTCTTCTCACCAAGGAGGAGGAGTGTTAATCTCTCAATCTGATTACATTCAGCAGGAGTCACCAGGGTGGTAGATCAATCCAAAAGTTTCATTGGAAATGAACTCTACAACTTATGAAACCCCCAAGTACAGGAAGGTTAACGATATTGCCGGCTATCGTGTGAAGGAGTTCCGCTACCTCACACACTTAATTCTCAAAATTCATTATCTGGTACATGTACCCTTCGGCCCTTGACACGTTACAGATATCATGCCTAACGGTTTGACTGGTACATTGTACTAACTTGTAATATCATCATGGGACTAGGTTCTATTCCCTTTCATAAAAACCCAAGGTACTAATCAAAATTAATCATGTTAATTTGGAGTGTCGAGCATAGGGGAGTATCTGACAATGATTTTGAGTTTTCTTATTGCATGCCTTATTACTTTATAAAAAAATTATAATTAATCCTCTACATTAACTTTTGCACACAAAACATATGAATATGTTGTTTATCATGTCATTTATGATAGAATGCCACGTAAAAAAGGAGCAGACAACCAAATTAAAAAAAACATGCAAAAATTATCTGTTAAATCAACATTTCAGATTACTGTTGGGAAATTAAAAAGGAGACAAGTTAATAAATTAACTGATCATCAAAATGGAGTACAGTATATCTATGTACCTAGTAAAACCTGTTCCAAATCAATAATTGTCTTAAAAAACTCACACTATATACAGCTCTCCAATGTTCATTCTTTTAACAGGAAAGCAATAATTTTGAGCATCGTCACTTTATTGTCAAATAATTTTCCATCACACTGTAACAGAATGCGAGCGTCCATTTCAAGTGAAATAATTTTGATTTACTTGGCTCCTCACTGTTATATTGGGCTGTCAAATAGTTTTTAATGACACTGTATATTCAATTACAGCCACCATGTCTCTGTTAATGTCCTATGGATGTTCTTTATACTCATTTATATGGATGGTTATAATGGATTCCAGTTTGGCCTCAAAAGAAAAAAAGGCGACAAATTAATTTCCCAGTCTGTAGATACTAAGTGTGCCATTAAAGGCAATAGAAGTAAGTATCTGCTTAATCCAAATGGCATTATTTTCATATATTCAGCACATTTTGGGATCTCTGTCACAACTATTGCAATCTGCACATTTCAAGCACAACATAGAATGTGTTCTGTCTCACCTAACACATTCTTGTCAGCAGTCTGCCAAAATATCAATGAAACATGACTTTATGGTGCAATGCATCATTAACACTACCTGCAGAAAATCTAAACTATCTAATTTACATCTGTCAATTCATAACACACAGACTTAAATTTTGGTGTTAAAGTTTGGACCAACTTTAGGCCTGAAGTCCTTTAATGAAACCATTCCACATGCTGCCTATATTACCATACATAAAGCACAAATACTTACAAAAACATAATCAAAGACAGTGTTCCCTGCATTCATCTCCATACAGTATGTATGTATGTACTATTAGTAGTGTCACTTTTGGGAGATCAAACACATCACTCCTTGCAATCATCTCCATATGATTTGTGCTAGTATGATTGCATGTACTATTAGAATTGCCATATGTGGGCTTGGCAGCAATTAAGGTTCCCAAATGCCATTGACTAATTGCTTAACAAACGCTGAAAAAAAGGACTAATTACCACAGACAAAATATGAGAAGATTGCATTTTCATGTTAGGGTGAGTTCCCCTGCGAAAATTTGTCTCATTTAATGTTCACTTAGTTCTCAATCTATTCTAGAGCATCTGGTGTATTTTTTTTTTTTTTTTTTTTTTTACAGATTTAATGTTGTTCTGTAATGAATGTATCAGTCTGAGAAATGTTTTTGGGAAGTCCTTCAGAATGTCCTAGAACAGATTAAGAACATTCTTCATTAAAAGAGAAAAACATTATGTTCTAGGACAGAATTGAGAACCGTAAGTGAGTGTTAAAATGAGACAAATTTTAGCAGGCGTTGGAAGCACTGACTGGCCTAGCCCACCAACGCGCTACATGTACTAGCAAACACACAATGTGGCCACAGGAATCAAAGCAACTCGTAAACAACTCCATAAACAGGAGTACTGACATTAACTACAAGGGAACACCAATGACTTGGATACGGTTCATATGTGACTGAGGTAGAACTGCTACCTGAAGATCTGTTTGAAATGTATGCTTTGGTGGAATTAGTTTCTTGCTTGGCACATATTAACATGACGTTTACATTCCCAAGCAAAAGCTCTTAATTTGATTTTGCAATACCTGAAGTGTTCCGTTTAAGTACTCATAAACAGGGTTTTTAGATATCTCTATTCTATTTTATTCTATCCACTAACTTATTTTATTTTTTCTTAATTAATTATTTTATTTATTTATTTAATCAAATTTTGAAGTGTTCCGTTTTTAAACTTAAAAGTACTTTTATAAGAGGTTTAAAGAATGTTCTTTGCTGTTTTGAATATTCTAATATATACATATATCACTGTAATTTTTTTTAAAGTTAGGTTCCTTTTTTCCTCTATTTTCCCTGTGGTCGTGTGTATCTTGTGAACTAACACATGTTAACAAGGCAGTTATGCTCATTTTACACTGACATGAATATCTTATGTTGGTGTGGATTTCACACGCTGGCGTGAAATTTTTATTGTAAATTTTTTATGTTGGAACAATCTTTGTCACAGCCTTAATGACCTGTAATGACCATGAGATAGCCATTACCATAAAGTTACAAAACTAGTCCATTTTTTCACTGAATATATGCTTGTACTGTTCTTGCAATGTTCTGGGATAAATGAAATGTAGATGTATTTTTAATAAGTTTCAGAATTAATATAACTTCATTAAATTGTTGATAAGATTGGGAAGTTGTTCTGAAGGTCACATTTAGTAGTTATTTTGTGTTTGAAAACAGTTTTATTTTGGGAAATGATTTAAAATTTGAATTAGGCAAATTAAGGACAGGAGGATTCTCTTTTGAATCAACATATTCAAGTCATATTTTTCAGCTTTAAGTTACAGATTTAAAAAAAAAATTCAAAATCTCATACACAAAAGTGCTTACTTTTTTATTTAAATTTTTCAATATGGGTGATAATCACCATCATTTGTCATTAGATGCAAATGATATTCATTTTTTTTTTTCAAAAGCATAATTTTTTATAATTTACTTTTATTTCACCCAGTCAATATATCAGTTTTTAAAAACACTGTTTATTAATTAGGCTACACTAAGTAAATTAAAGGGATAACAACTCTTGTTATGAGATGCATATTTCACAATAAATACATTGTAAACAAGTCATAGAAATATAACATTCTATTTTATCACAAAAACGGCAGTGATAACAATTATTCTGAAATCTTTGCTTGTCATCATATCATGTGCCCTCTGGTCCACAGGTGACTATACTCTGCAATAATCTCTTAAGAGATTATTTTAAAAAAGAACTTTTTAGAAAAAAAAAAGGGACTAACTTTGAATGTCGAAATGGATTCATCAACAAATGGTTAGTATGGGAAAATTGTTGTTTATCCAAGGAAAATTCATTTTTTGGCCAAAAAAAAAACAGTTGTTATCCTTTTAATTATCGAAAAAAATAAAAGCTCAGGCCTCATTAAACATCACAGACAATTTTCCTCCACCCCCCATCACTGTAAATCTATCCCAAGATCAAAGCCGACATGATATACTGGCAAAGACGCGACTCAGAGGCAATTACTGAGGCATTATCCACGGTCAGTCCCATAACTGTCTCACTTAGATTAAATACGTATAGTTTATCAGCTGCTACTGACCGCTATCATGGGGCTACGGGTCGGAGAAGATCTCCGGACAAGTGGACATTAGTCTGTTGTTATGGGCATGTTGGTGATGTTGTTTTTGCTGAAAACTTCACCATAAGTCACTCTGGTCTGGAGATCCTGTAATTTCTTGTAAGGATGTTCCTTTTTCTGGAAAGTTGACCCACTGTTGACCAACTAGAGAGTTGGTGTAAAGCTTAGATCACATTTTAGTTCACAGCAGACCTTTTTCATCCTAAAGGGTGGATCTTTCTAATTCCTCCTCTCTCAAATCCCTCCCCCCCCCCCCCCCACCCACCCGCCATAGCTCAATTATTTCATAAACATCACTAACAGTTATAATCTTTAAAAATCAAAGTCAAATCAACAAAACAAAAAAAATGATAACAATTAAAATCATACGTAAGTACAATTGCCTAATCGCCATCCTATATGTTGTTGTTTTACTGAAAACCCATATTCAACATCACATTCTATAACTCAGTAATAAGATTTATACTCTTCACATTTCAGAGTCAAACTTAACCAAAAAAAATAATAAAGATCAAAAAGTGATAATCACATAAGAATTATCCCAAACAGACATCAAAGATGAATCCAACTAAAAAAAAATACAAAATCATAATTTAGAAACTACATCATTATCCTTTGATCCCATGTTTTTTCCACTTTTTCAGCTTCAAATTGCTGTAATACATGGAAGTAATGGACCAGTAAGTACAGCACTTAGGAGGATATTACACCATCTTTGACATCCTCTCATAATAAATCTTTCTTTTCCATCGGAGAGTTCAGACGGGTTTGTAACAGTTAACCTATAGTTGACGGAAATTTGTTAAGTGGCCCAAAATATGGCTAGTGACTATCTTGCCTCTATTACACCAAAGAAGTCTTGACAAAAGCTAGTCAAAACCTTTTTGACCAAAAGAAATTAGTCTTATTTGACCGAAAAAAAATCAGTAATTGTCTTTTTATTTGAATATTACTGAGCCCATTTTTTTGGCTAGAATTCCGGACAAATTAAGAATTCTGTTTCAGTGGACTGTTCTGCACATTTGAATGAATGTGTACATAAAAAAATTATAACAAACCTCTGATCTAAAAGATCTATTCAGATCTATCAGTGCACTGACACATTTAGGCTGATTTTCAGTCTGAAATAGTTCCTGCAGGAACAAAGCTGATAATTATTTCAAAGGAGGTCCCAGTACCTTTTATCTCCTGTGTTCATCTTCCGGATTCACATGGCTGCTTATAAAACACATAGATCACTTAAAATTGCTCTGAAAACGGATACATCATTTTAAAAGTTGCACACTGAGCAAAACAGCTTGCAACTGAAACTGAAGACCTCTTAAACTGCATGGTTTTAAGTTTAGTGATAAATTTTAATCTTTGATATTTTCTTAATATTTTATTGCTAACTTATTTATCATCTATTTTAACTTTAGGCGTTTTTTTTTTTATGCAGCCTTGTGAACATTTGTGCCAGACATAAGATTCTAGATATGTATTATAATAATTCTTATTATTACAATTATTATTATTATTATTATTATTATTATTATTATTACAATGAAAAATCAGTCAATTTTAAACAATGGTTAAGGTTTTGTACTGAGACAAGCAAAAGGAAAATCTCAGTGGTTAAGTCTGGATTAAAAAAAACAAACAAACAAACAAAAAAAAAAGAAAGAAAGAAAAAACCATTGGGATGCAGCCAATGTGTGAAAATTAAATTAATTAAAAAAACTTTGTATCAGTCTTATGTCCTGAGGACAAAAGTTTTGTTTTCAGACAAAATCATGTTGGCTCTAAGTAGACACTCAACTATCACCGAAGACGCACCTAACAGACATTAGTGTCAGCAATACAACATATGCCTCATCATCCAACTGTCAACAAAAACATTTCCCACTAATTGAAACATTTGTATCTTTTTGGCACTCGCATAAGATGCTAATTATCCAGGAATGGTTGCATCATGTCGAGTTGATCTATTACAGAAGTCGCATTTTGAGCTTTTTTTTTATCTGCTAAAGAGTTTAATGAATAAATGCACTACCTGACGACATCAAAGGCTTGGGTATGTTGAAATGTGTATATAGCAATTATTCAAACATTTCCCAAGCATAACATATCTTGTCAGTGGCAGATTTTTTTTATTTCTGAAAAAATTTCACACTAATGGTCTAGCTGAATCATAGTTCTAAACTGTACCAAATGGAATTGTTCACCCTCTAAAATACCGAAAGC
>NW_019773903.1:521312-560588 GCF_001039355.2 Lingula anatina | reverse complement strand
ATGAAAAATCAGTCAATTTTAAACAATGGTTAAGGTTTTGTACTGAGACAAGCAAAAGGAAAATCTCAGTGGTTAAGTCTGGATTAAAAAAAACAAACAAACAAACAAAAAAAAAAAAAAAGAAAGAAAGAAAAAACCATTGGGATGCAGCCAATGTGTGAAAATTAAATTAATTAAAAAACTTTGTATCAGTCTTATGTCCTGAGGACAAAAGTTTTGTTTTCAGACAAAATCATGTTGGCTCTAAGTAGACACTCAACTATCACCGAAGACGCACCTAACAGACATTAGTGTCAGCAATACGACATATGCCTCATCATCCAACTGTCAATGAAAACATTTCCCACTAATTGAAACATTTGTATCTTTTTGGCACTAGCATAAGATGCTAATTATCCAGGAATGGTTGCATCATGTCGAGTTGATCTATTACAGAAGTCGCATTTTGAGCTTTTTTTTTTATCTGCTAAAGAGTTTAATGAATAAATGCACTACCTGACGACATCAAAGGCTTGGGTATGTTGAAATGTGTATATAGCAATTATTCAAACATTTCCCAAGCATCACATATCTTGTCAGTGGCAGATTTTTTTTATTTCTGAAAAAATTTCACACTAATGGTCTAGCTGAATCATAGTTCTAAACTGTACCAAATGGAATTGTTCACCCTCTAAAATACCGAAAGCAGGGAGAAGGGGTGGCTTCGCAATTGCGCCGCCCCACCCTTCACATAATCCTGGATCCACCCCTGTCTATATACTACACTATTCTACCATTCTCGATTCTTTAACTACTCAAAATAACACAGTTTTTGACAAGAAAACAGTCAATTTACAAATCTTTCAAATGGTATATTTTTCGTGATTGTTAAAAAGAAGTTTAAAATGTTTCTTTTTTCCCTTTTTAGTGCTGTGGATATGATGAAAGGATCCAATACTACAAAATATATATATATATATATATCAAATCTGAAATGGCCACCATACATACTTGACATTATTACAATCAAACTCATGATGATTTTACAATTTACCGGTATAGCTATGTCGCAATGGTACATTTAAATGCTGGCATTATTTCAATCTACTGGTACTTCATTGACACGTACGTCACTCATTGTGTGTCAATAAACTGTTACATAAAGTGACAGGTATGGTAATATTATGTCACTGTTGTCTGAACACCCTGAATTTCAAGCAGCATCTGCCATTTCCAGAACCCAGGCTATCAGTATATTGACAACATATCTGAGTTTTCAGCAAGTCCATGTCCAGGGGGGAGATGGGGGAGGTGTGTGCAAGATTCATTTGTCACCCTTCTGGAGAGAAAAAGTCCCCTGTGCCATTTCTAGTGCCAAGGATGAGTATGCTGGCAACAGATCTGAGTTTCCAGCTAATCCATAGGTGGAGTGGGCATTCATGTCATCTCTGCCAAGATAATCCGGAGTCTCCCGGATACAGAACGAATCTCCAGGATGACGGTACGGGTAACCATATCTCCAAGATAAAAGGGACTTTGAAAATTTGCATCACTGTCAGATAACTTCCTGTCTCAAATACTTAAATCTCGGGTTGAGAGAGGGTATGTGGTATAGGGTGTGTAGTATATATCAGCCATATTTAGTCTACTTATCAGTAAGATCGCATTCACAACGAGTTGAGCCAGGCTTTACAAATCCTGGCTTTACAAATCCACGCCTCCCCACACGTCGTCCCTGCGGGGGTACAGTCATTAAATCTCGGCTCCATTGGGACGACACATGGGGAGGCCTGTGAGAGGCAGAGAGACTATTAAAAGATTAGGCGGTTTTTCTTTCATGTACTTCTGCCATATTTAGTCACCAGGATTTGTAAAGCCTGGCTCATCTGTTCTGAATGTGCTCAACTTTCTTTAGAATTCCTGCTCCGTATTCTACTGTGTTAATCTTTCATACTGTAATCATGCCTCTTCTCATAATTTTGGGGGCCTTAAATAATTGAACAATTTTCATAAATGCTCACGTAATCAAAACTAACAATTACATCATGCAGCAGGTTGATTTTCTGTAACTTGTCTGAATAATTTAGCACATTTTATATAAAAATTTCAAAACAAGAATTGTTACACTTGGTTTGCCTACAAGTTCCACTGAAGTAACCAGTATTTAAATTGGCAGTATTCAAAAGCATAGATCTACTGCATATCATTTTATCAACAATAGAACAATAGCTTTAACAATAATGGAATCTGTCTTAAATACTACACAATTAGAATATGCACAAACGTGTAGAGCTGGTATTTCTCAGTAAATAAAGCTTTCAAAAGAACTGAAAATGTGGTGGTTTAAGTCTGACTCAGCAGATCTGTAGGACAAAAGTATATTCAACCTATCAATATCTATATACCTGTCTCTGCTCATTAATTATACTAAATTTTATAGCAATTACTGATTATTATTATTATTATTTCTATTTTTTCTGTATATTATTCATAATGATTTATTATTATTTTTAATACCAAAAAGCACAGAATCAGCTATTCTATTGCTCCATTTTCTTAGGGCACACCCATCATACTAGCTAGATTGATCTAACTCTGTGGGAGATTCCAAGTGCAGTCACTGTAATTGGCTTAAATGTTTGACACGCCTCCTCGAGTTGCTAGGGGGTAATTAACTAATTAAATAGCTAACCAGGGAGGCGGGTCAGACAATTCAGCTGATTTTATTGAATGCAATTTAACGAGAATCCCCCGCAAATTTGGATAAAATCAGCTGGTGTGACATTTGAATCTGAATGTGGCCTTACAATCTGTAAGTTTTCCTAAAATGGCTGCTTGAAGAACACAATAAAAAGCTGTAAACTTCAGAAATACAGGGAAAATCCCCTCTTCTCCAAGGAAGGTTTTTTGGTAATTAACCCAATAAAAATATAAACCCTTTGTTTGTACACCACGGCGCCAGTAGGAGTTCCAGAGTGCACAGAGAGTCTTTTGTTCTTTCAATTCAAAATCAAAATATCAAGAAAAAAACTTGAGCAAAAACCTGCAATTCCTAACCCAAGAAGAAAATTTTTTTTTTCTATAAATGTTGCATTAGTAAACTTCCTGCCACTGACACAAATCTCTGCCTCCTGCCAGTGCTAAATGCAAAGGGAAAAAAGAACCCAAGACATTATTTCAAATCAACACCCAATGTCTTCCAGCCTTGGGTAAACACAGAACATGGGCGGTAAAGCTGAGGAGCATTTTCCCTTATTACTTCGTTGTATTGTATACTAATGGCTCTCGTTTCCATTACGTCACTGAAGTGATAAAATAATTGAAATACGGACGATCAGTGCCAAATTTTACAAAAAAAGCAGGCATAAATACACTGGGAATAAAACATTGCCTTCTCAGAGTTTTTTCTTCTGTTTCTTATTCTATTTTCACTTATAAATAACAATGAAAAAATCCTTATAATAATCACATTTTTATGCTGTGCAACTGTGCATATTTTTTTACGTTTTTTAAGCTTTATTGAGGCACTTGTACTTGCAAGCCAAAAGATATCTTCATCTGCAGTCATATATATATATCCTGTGGACACACGAGTTTGGCTGGAAAAAGTCCAATCTAAATCAAACTCTGATCTAGATTTTATGCCATTTCTCAAACTGGCTTGATCTACTTAAGGGATTTAAAAGTCCAATTGTTCAAAAAAAGACCCCCCCCTTCTTTCTGAAATATCTAATGCAACATGGAAGCCTATGCACAACACACCCCTTTTTTATTTTCAACAGCAGTTCTAAGTTAACCTGTAAAGATAATCACCAGGGCAGTATAAAATGATATCAAAAATGATTTTTCATAATTATCCACTTAAATAATACATGACATTCCCCGATAATTGCTTTGAACCAAGACTCAGCAACATGCAAATTTATATTGGCCGCATTCACAACCAAAGTTGATCTTTGGACCAACAGATCTGCGGATCAATTGAAAGCTTACAGGCCAGGTAATCTCTACCAGGAATCTATTCAGTGTCCATCAGGGAATTATGGGGCAAGCTTTCAAGTGGGTCAGCCATATTTGATCCTTGGATCTGTTAGTCCGCGGACCAACTTGTTTTGAATATGTGTTCATTGAATAATGCCCGGAGATGAACCTGACAAACTTGATATATACGTACCTGGACAAAATGAAATAATTTTCCCTAGCTAAAATGAAAATCAGTCTTTTTCATCTACATACAGTTTGAAGCACCGTCCTGTAGTATTATCAAAGGTAGTCATGTATTCTTCACAAGATTTTCATACAAAAATTTAATACAACCTGTTTTTTCCTGCTCTTGAAGCATTGCTTGTTCCGCACTGCACTGCACTGGGATCCGATGTTTTGCCCAATTTCTATTTAAATAACTTCGTTTTTAAAATAACTGTGATTCATTTAGACTGAAATAAGTCTTCGTGACATTTCAAAAGGAAATGATGACATCAGGTCCCTCAGGTCCTTTTGAGGGGCTTCATCATTTTTAAGGTCTGATTTGGCAAAGATACCCCAGGTCAAAGCTTTGCAGGATTTTTACACATAAAAATATGACATTTTCAACCTTGTAAAGTTTCCCTTTACTGCCAGTGTGGTGTATAAAAGTTATGGTGCAAAGATTCAATTAACGTTCTTTGGCACCTCTTAGAAGTATACTGAACTAGCTTGCTGAAAATCTGCCTAAAGTTATTCTGCCATGCATATAACACTGTAATGAATTTGTAAAATTTATGTCTGATGAAACATATAGTACTATAGGGATTTTTTATTGATATATAACTTGATGGATTATCTTGGTGAGTTTTCATAAGAATAGCCATTCAAATCTGACTGGACAAATGGCCGATTTCGATCATGTATTCCGAGGCATAAACTGATGTCAACTCTGTATCTTTATCCACCTCTCGTTATAATATTACGTACAATATTCATGGAAAAATCTGCTGAAAATTCCTTTGTCCTTACCAGTGAAATGTGTCGTTCGTCAAAAGGCCAAAATTTCCACAATAAATGTCAATGAAGCATTGTAAAGTAATGATGGCTCACTGATTTGAAAAGGATGGTTGAATAATTATGCTTCTCTATTAAGCAGCAGGGACGACAATATTAAAACTGGCTCTATTGTTATTAACAAAAGTATAGGACCTCCCGCAATGGGAATAGATAGTGGAATGCGTATAGAATACAAGTGATTACGTACAGCCAACAATATAGTGAAGCAATGCATGAAATAATTAACATACATTTTCAGTTGGGTAAAAATGTGATTTTCTGGTCCCAGTCAAAAATATTATTCACCTAAAATTTTTTGATCACAGGCTAATATATTATTGGCAAACCAAACAGCTATTCCAACCAAAATTAAACCTTGCATACGTACACAAAAAATTTGAGAGAGAGAGAGAGAGAGAGAAACAAAAACACAGAGAAAGAGAGAATGTATTACCAAGATCTTGATACATAATACGTTCCTAGCATCAACCACCCCTTAGGTAATTGATAAACCAATAATATACACACCTACCTCCCCCCCTCCCCGTTATCCCCTATGGTCTCCCTCACCTCCGCCACACACCTGTGTTCAGGCGAGATAACAAAGCTTTATCATTTTACATTTAAAACAAAAGAAACTTCTTCAATCTACACCACAGATACCGACCAATAACACTACAGCCATTCATCATCGCAGCCACAACATGGCATTCAAGCTCAAATGACAATGGCACCTTGAGGGAGTAGCGGCGACCGTGGCCGTTATCGTTTAATTACTTCTCCAGTTCATCTTTACGATAGGGAGGATTTACTGAATACCAATGATGACAGCCCCATCCTTCATGTTAAAGAATTGTTTACAACAGAAGTGAAGAAAAAACTCAATAAGTGTGTGGATCAGTGGCTACTGTACATATGTTGGCAGGCACAAGTCTATAGATACTGAAACTCTGTGTGTGTGTGTGTGTGTGTGTGTGTGCGTGTGTGTGTGTGTGTGACACTGTGTGAGTATATGTTCGTGTGTGTGTGTATGTCTGTGTGTGCACAGATGTACAAGCATGCTTGTGGATACACACACACACACACATGCACACACACACACACACACACACACACACCTGTGCATCTGTACAAATATGTAAACATATGCATGCACATACCATATGTGCATCTTTTCTGGTGTGGGGTTGGAAAAATCTGCGTGCATGTGCATGTGTCCCTTAAAAATCAAACTTTGACATATTCTGAAAAAGTCCCACCCGAAGTTCACTGATCCACAGCACATCCCCATCACAGAAATTTAGCAGACATACATCAAGATTGCAATCATGACTTTTTTTCATTTCATTACAAAAAAACTTTCAGAAAATCATAGAATAAATATACTCAAATCCAACTTCAATCCTTGATTTCATTTAAACATTGCACACAAGTTAGCCACATCAAAAACTTCTGTCCTGACTCAGCGTCTACACAGACTTATTATTCCTGCTTACGAAGTGTACTCAGACGTATCAAGACTGCTATGCTTTGCGACTTTCGTCTCTGCTGAATTAAATGTTGTTTAGAATTGTAAATGACGGCATCGCTGTCAACCTAAATTGGCCATCACTTTTCATCTGCACCTTAAATCCAGGGTAATTGCTCCCAAGTATTTAGTCAATGTAATACAGGGAAATCAGTCAGCAGCTTGGTTATACATGGGGAAATCATGATGCCACAAAGAGGAATTTTATTCAGTTCTTAATTTCCCCAAAAAAATCTTTGTGTTCAGATTATACAGGTTTTTGTCCAGATTATACAGATTTTTTCCCAGAGGGAGTTCGAGTGAATCACAAGCTTGGAGAGTTAACCAATGTTAGGATATTTCGAATAAATTATTTAATTTTTTTATAAAGTGAAATTAAAATTTTAAAAATTCTGTAAAGATATCAAGGAGATTTGGTAAACAACTAATGCCATTGTAAATTCTATTTAAAAATGTAATCAAAATGCAACATTTGTACAAACTTTCAAAATATACGTCTGGGCTTCCAAGTTTGCGTTATTGATATCCAAATCCCAGATGTCAAAGGGATTAAGTCTTTTATACTTAAAAGTCACAATAAGAATTCACTGCCTCTTTAAAGATATTTGATATTAGGTTTTGTTTGTCAAATTAATTCTTACATAACTGTCTAATTATTTATGCAAATCAAACAGGACATGTAATTTCCTGGATGCATATTAACGTTGAAGACGTGTTGCGACAGTAATAGTCAATATCAGAAAAAAAAACGTAAAATATTCAGATATTTTGACTGAAGTAAAGGTATATAATGAATAGTGTTAAATTAAGATGAAAAATGTTATATTAAAATAGGAAATCAAACAATCTGAGTTAAAGAGAGAGAGACAGATAGAGAGAGAAACTAAACAATCTGAGTAAAGAAAAAGAGAGAGAGAGAGCTGACTCACAGAACTGATACCAAAGCTTGATCAATCACATATCAAAGTATCAAACCTTAATCACCTCTGTCACTGACACCCACCAAAGTACCATCATCTCATCTAAAAGACGTCCAAATCAATTAATCACTCCTCTCCCTGAGGGACCGTCATGGCCAATTTGGACTCTCCCTAACTGGACAATTAGATTAAGGTCTATTAAGCATTTAATCATGGACTGTATCGGATCAACACAGAGAAGGATTGTGAGAGATATTGGATAAAGTGGGTTACGGCAGGTTTAGACGGCATGGCATTTTGCTATGACGGGTTCAAGTCAGGTACCTCTGTGGTTAGGGGTGGAAAAGAGGGGGGTAAACTCCCCAGGGAGTTGAGAATGATCAGAGATTAAAGGGAGGTTGAAGGAGATAGAGAATATTGGAAATGGATTGAATTGTTTAATGGGTAGCAGAGCTATGCTGGGTCTATATTTCTACAAATGTTACACTGACAACCTAACTCTATGGAGCAAAGTATATTTGGTGACAATTAATATGGTATTCTATTACACACACACACACACACACACACACACACACACACAAACACGATCATGTGCACATATGCATGCATGCATGCACCTTCATATATGCTAAAAGACACACATGAACTTAAACACACTCACCTGCACAAATGCACACACACAAACATGCACACGTGTATACACATGCAAGTGCACGAACATAAATGCATATGTACATAATAGTAATGGTACACATAATGATTTTGTTTACAGATTCTCCTTAATGTAAACTGACAAAACACACTCACACAAACCATTATTTTGTTTATTTTAAACAAGTAAAAAAGTCACAAAATATAATCAAATATATTTCCTTAGCCCCATCAAATTATCTGTCACTCTGAGCATTGAACTAAATTACATTGGAGCAGTATTAGCCTATAGTAACATGCTAGCGTACAATTTTTAATCAAAAACAATCTTTCAACAACTCTCTGATTAGCACAAATCTGCTTCCCCTGACAAAGTACAAATGCATTCATTCTTTAAGAAAATGATTTCCCCCACTTCGCGAACACGATTAATGAGAATTTTGTATTTTATAACGAGAGTCCCTCACGCACACTTTCGATCATAAATCCTGCACTTCCTTCTTTAGTATGATGGATCATTTGTGCCTCGTTTAAAGGAAATTATACCCGTGCTCAGACAGAAATGATATCAGACCGGATATCAGTCTCAATTGTGTCATCAGTCACTCAGATAAAGGCGAGGTCATGGGCTTTCTCTGTGATCTGACAGCGCAGTGTCACTGTGACCTATTCCTCGGTCCGGAATTATCTTTGTCTGACCTGACCTGACCAAACCCTATGTAAACTACACCTAGCATGGGGAAAAATGAAACATTATTATTATTATTATTATTATTATTATTATTATTATTATTACTTTGTTCATCTGCTCATTTACTAGCCTCTGTTTCTGCTATATATATTCCAGTGAATTCTCATACCCCAATAAACCAGTAAGCTCTATTTTTTTATTCTTTTCTTTTTCTTTTTTTTTTTCTTTATTTATTTATTTATTTTTTTTTTTTTTTTTGGGGGGGGGGGGGCAGCAGAGGGGGGAGGGACAGCAGACTGACAGATTTAAATAACTTCACTGGTATAATTACCATCTGCTCACACTGGTAGTTGAGCATACATTCACTATACATCTTGCTTCTGTATGGCAATCTTAATTAATAAAGACACCCTTTTCTATACTGCATTATGAACAGCAAAGAGGAGCTATACTTATCTCTACGGAATATTTTTCTTTAGTATTTGTCTTATATTTATTATGATAGCACAAAGAAGAAAAAAATCTAATCTATTTTCAAATTTTCTCCCCATCAATCTATGTTATGTTCAATATGACGGTTTTACAGCGTAACTAAAACATGGAACACGAGCTTCATTTATGACTGGTCGGGAAATTAAATTAACCAATAGCATCAAATCCTGACGAGAATTTTATTGTTTTTCTGGTGTGTATGTATGCTGATGGATAATAAAGAACTCTATGAAAAATCCCCATGTGTACTGAAGGTAAAGTTGGTGACAGGGCAGTAATGAGTATTTTATGATCTCAGGGTCTCCGTGTTGACAGAATTTTTCATGTGACATCTGCCCAGCTATAAGACAATTCTAACAAAGAGTTCAGTCAGCTAGGGAATGTTGTAACTCTACCATACCAGCAGTCACAAAAATTACTGAAAACTATGAAGATGATCCTAATATAATACATATACCTTTTATTTCAGAGGTATTTTTTGGTGAAATGCAAGTACTTCCTTTCGGTATGGGTGTCAAAAAAAAAAAACAAAAACAAAAAACAATGCCACCGCAAGTAATATATATGCCTTCAACAGCTGTCTCACTGATGCTAGAGGTCTTCTGGCATATATCCCTTGGGGTGGCAGTACATTATCTCCCACATAACTGGTGACTTTACGTCTAATATGCACTAAATTCTGTAGTAACAGTTCTTAAACTGGAGGCCTTTTTCTCTATTTCAGTCATTCCTGTCTGCACTCTGTATAAGGATATATATCCCTTTCAGCCACAGAGTTTAGTTCAGACAAGGCAAGAAATGACAGAAACATTCCACTGTCTCTTTCTAATCTGGTTGCCATATAACACAAGTTTGGTCGATTTTCGGTCTTAAATAGTCCTTGAGTAAATGCAGCTAAAATTTAAATCTAATTACATAAAGTGTCTCGGCAGTGGTAACATGAAACCTAGGATGTCTTCCAATACTAAAAGGTAAATGAACTGTAATGGGTTCCAACTTCCAAACCAATTCCAATGACCATCTAATCCTTTAATTGTAGATCAAGTAACTTCCAAGGTAGCACCTTATCCTGGCTATTTTCCCTACCTACCCCCCTCCCTCCCAAAAAAAAAAAAGATATAAAGAAAAGAAAAGTTTCGTGAGCAACGTGAGACAAAGCCAAGCAATTTTCCATCCCTGTGACTTGCATGAAATGGTAAAACTGACTCCATCTTCTGCTTTCCATATGCCATGCAAAAGAGACAAATTAGTTGACCTACGTTTAACCCCCCTTCCCCCCCCCCCCCCCCCCCCTTCCCCCCCCCCCCCGCTACCCCATCCCGTAGCAAAATCCTGGATCCACCTGTAAGTGGTGGTGTAAAGTGAAATTATTATAATAATCTAAATAACAAAAACACATACATACAGTACTAGTAATAGCATTAAGCCAGGGTATCTGCTGGGAACCAGCCAAGGAGCAGATGCCAAATGAGGCTTTTATAGAGCAATTTTAACACAATGAGCAGAGCATAATTACTGAGATATATATTTCACAACAGCACAGACAAATAGAGCTTTGACATGAAAGGCAGTGATATACATGTATGGATTTATAATCTCCAACAAGGATGTCATATTTTGGTTTTTAAAAATGTTGTCTTTTTATCCTTGTATAATTAAAAGAAAAGTGATCAATATCTGCAACTACCTAAAGATATTCCAACCAGTTCTCCTTTTTTTTTTTTATAATTTTCAGAAAATTATAAATAAAGATTATCAATGCATTAATACCAGTAAGTGCATTGTACTTGTTCAACAACTTTCAAACTCAAAATGTCATTAATGTTTTCTTAGTACATGATGTGTATACATTGCTTAAAAAAATGCATCCAAGACCCCATTCCCAGAGATTAGATCGATCCAATCTAGATCGACCTAACTCCCTGGGGGTTCACACTAAATAGCTGTCAGTCGAGCGGGCGCGCGAAAGTTAATTACCCCCTTACAGCTTGTAGTAGGTGGGACGGACATTTAAGCCGGATTATCTGACAGTAATCTAGTGAGACTCCCCGTGGGGATAGATCGATCGTAAATCTATGGGAATACGCCCCAAGTGTATCAGTGCATTCCAACTCCCACCTCCTCAGTTTTGACATCAGGGCTCACACACAAACAAACAAACTGACACACAATATTTCTATGTAAACCCAACACTACAATACTTCATACATTTTTTCATGACTTGGATGAACACAGACAATCTATTCCTACAAAATAAACCTGTTAATAATACAATACACTCCGAAGAAAATCATGACATGATTATCTGTCATTACTATATGACACCCGCAACTTTCACCTAAAATATTCCACAACAGTGCATCATCGGTATATCTATTCCTCATCAGTCACACTGCATGGCACTTTACGACAGATATACAAAGTACAAGTTCACAATAATTTGACTTTGGGATGCCACGACTAAGTCTTATTATAGTCTGAATGTTAACCACTGGCCCGACTGCAAATGCCAGTAAAAAAATCGAACTAGGCCAGTCAAATTTTCTGAAGAACAGTCCATTATGTATAACTGGCCTGACTGGGGCAGTAGAGTTTTTCAGCTGTAACATGTACCCCAATTCCTTACATAATGTTCAGGCTAAATGTTGAAGTCTTTTTTAATTTTTTTTTTTTTTGAAAACCCCTTGTTTTTGTTCTTATTAGTAATAAGAAACCTGTTTAATTTCAATATGTTAATTTAAGTGATTAAAAAAAAATGGACATGGGCCAGCAAATTTTGGTTTGGATCAGTAGATTCTCAGATCCTGATGGTTAGACATCCTGCAAGTTGCAAGTATTTGGCCCATACTAATATTAGGACCTTACCCCAGTAAGTACACGTAAGAGCTTCCCGTCCAGCAACCCCCCCCTCCTCCTTTGACTGAATAATGCTTGATTAGCCACATTTAACAACCAATTGTGTGCACCAAAATGTCACGCCTGTCAAAATCTCACATCTCACCATTAAATCAGTAACACCAAATTAGAATGAATTCTAAAACCCTTCTGTGATTTTAAACATTTGAATCCCTAACAGAAGCTAAGAATCCATTCATGTATGTTTATTTTCCTTTTAAAATTGCCTTAAACATTTCTAAGGATAACTTTAATGTCACTTCTTGCAGATCATGTAATAAATTTTGTGAAACAAATTGCACCCAACTGTCACGTTTTTCAGCGCTTAAAACCCTGGATTTTTTTTTACAGCCACTTAAACTGCATTCCAATAACAAGGCGCACATCCAGTAACACATAACTTTTAAAATAAACAGTGTCACATTGAATTCTCCAATCAACCGGCTGAAGTAGAGTACCACATGTATCTCAGAGCACAAGTTTCTTTTTTAATTTGAACCTGATCCCAACATTACAATGTAAGAGTAGCAACAAAAAAACAAAATGTAAAATAATAACTTGAAGCAATTATAAACTTTAGAGGAGGAATTGCAAATAATTACATCAACTTGAGAGTTGGGTGTCCTCTAGGGCCAAAGGGCTCCAAATATTGTTTGTACAGTAAAATTAATTGCTTTTTTGTTTTCTTTGCTTTCTGCTAGGGACTAGAAAGAAAGAAGCATACCAAGTGTTGGCAAAACTGATCGAGCTTCTCCTTTTAACCCTAAAGGAAATGGTATAAGGAAATGACAAGCATTTAGAGTTTTCTTTTCATTAAAGATGACTTAAAGCACATTTTGTGCTAATCCAATTTAGCCACCTTTGGACCAATCAAAATTCCATATCTAAATGCAATATTTACATTGTCAGAAATACTTCTATCTAGTGACACTGGTCAACTCACCAATGGTTCCACTTTAAATCTAGCAACCAAAATATCCCAAAGCCTTAATTTTGACAAACTTCTAACAAGCTTAGCTATTTCAAGTACCATAAAAACCATTACATTAATTTTGTGTAGAAATTTAAACCACTACTTGTTTTACAAACAAAAAAAAATTTAAGAGGAAGCTCATGTTTTATTCAACAAACATTTTGTTGTTCTGGTACACCAATAAATTTATAGTGTACCCCACTTTTTACATGCAATGCTTCACACCAAAACACAAGTTTCCTGGCTCATTTTCCCTATAGTAATGTAATAAAGAAAAATCAGTACTTAGTCTAATAAGGAGTCTTAGGGACATTATCACATTATGTCTCTTTTTCTGTTGGTTATTGTCAAAAAAAAATCTTTATTTTTGACCTAGCCAGTCCGTAGATCATTCAGTGCCTTTTTTAACCTGGTCGTCACCTAGTTAACATCCAGTTCTAAATGGCTCCAGGCTCAAAAAGGTACGTTAAGTTGACCCCCAAAACTTGACCTCAGTTCAGTAAATCACATCTGAGACTGCAGTGTCACTTTACATTTAAAAACACAGTGGGTACCCTGTGGCACATATTAAAACATGCATGTTCTCTTTACGATGTATTTTTCATTTAAGAAAAAAAAAAATGTCTGCTGAATAATGTTAAAATCAGGACCAGGCGTAACACATGGGTTTAATACTAATAAGAGGATTCGCGTGTTTACCTGCACCTCTGCCAAGGAAATACGTTCTTTACTCACTTTGACCTTAATACAGCCAGGTCACAAATAGCAAAAAACATAACTGTCAAAATAATAAAAAACTGGGATGATGGCATTATTTCTGTCCCAAAATCTAGATCCACACACCTAAAAATCCAACTGTATCAAAATTCCAGTCAACTATATGCAACAAGTTGTTAAACAAAGTGCAGTATTTAAATATATTCACTGTCTTCCCCATCATCTTAATCAAATGACAAAAAGTTTAAATGGGAACACGTGGATCCTGGATGCATCCTGGATGCGAGTGTTAGAATGCCTATTATAAAGTAATTACATACAAAACGTACTTCCATGTTTAGCAAGACAACCACTATCAGTAGAGACCATACATACTTCATGCAGCTGAGAGCCCAAATATTTATCTGCATAGTTATCAATAAAACATCTGATAAAAAATAATGGTTCAAGTCACGCTATCTGAGTTTGTATATTGCTCTAAATAAAAAATATATAGTATATACATTCAGTTATGTGAGTAACATAAAGTTGGTTCATGCTTTTTCGACCATGTGTGACTTAAGTCTGAAAAACTTTACAGTTGTTACCCTGTTTCTACTGCTTCACATGGTATCTCATAACTAAGGGTGAATGGATACATTTTAAAAACCAAACTTTTCTGTAAGAAATATAAAAGTTTGCTGTCAGAATCCAATTTTGAATATTAAATAAAATAATAATAATAAAATGTTTGTTAAAAAATAGACAACACTCTGAGAAAACAGACATCAAATCATTTTGAAATTTTAAAAAATCTTTAAAGATATTTTAAGATCCAAGTCAGTCAAAATTGCAACTAGTTCTATATCATTGAATGAACAACTATATATCTATCCTGAATATTTGAATGAAACTAAAATCTTTAGGAGATATCTTGTCCTAACAAAAAAAAAAGGAACAAAGAAAAAAAATCAGTTGGAAACAACCCCACTCGTTGTCACATTTAATAAAAAATAAAAAAGCCCTCCATTGCAAAAGCCTAAATGACTGTAAATCTTAAAGCTCAAATTTACTGTCCTCTTTGTGAAAGTATCAGCTTACTCTACCTTCAACCTGTTTATTTCAAATCATGTCACCCTCCACATGGTGACATTATCCTCTTTACGGGACCACAAGCTTTTCAACGACAGTCAAAAGCCATTGAACTTGGCACAGGCCGTGGCAAACAGGTGATACTACATCGTAACTTCCCAGCAGTAGTGAGTGCAGGCCTGTTGCCATCAATTGCAAAAGGGGGGGGTTCTTTTTCTGAAAATGTGGACCTTTTATCATGATACCTTAGTTTACCTTGTATACATCAAATTTACCCAGAGTGGACCTTTTCCCTCCCAAACCTCACCTGGCTACAAGCCTGAAGCGTCTACAGCATCATTTCTTTGCAGGAAACTCGACTGAACAAGCTTACTTGATTTAACGATTATCTCTTCATATGCAAAGTATAATAATTTAATTTGTATATCAACTTACAAACACCTTTTCTTGATCACCACCGGGAAGTGTAAAGAATTTAGACTATTTAAACTGGCAGTAACTGACATACGTGAACTGACTAACAATAAACTGGCAACATTCATATTTCACTGAATTAAAATTATCATTCAATGATCACACACACACACAAAATCATTTCAAAATACCAAAAACAAAACCCTGATCAAACTTACCTTCAAATTTGCACGGTTATCCAGTTAATGTGTAACTTTTAAGTGCTATCGACTGTGGAGCTGGCCGTGGACCGTGTCATAACACATACACACACACAGCGTGTACTGTCTTCTCTGTTAGTGAGCGGTCACGGTGTGTTCCTCACACATCTTGGGGAAGGACTGAAGAGAAAAATCAGGAAATGAAACATTAGTGGTAATTTCCTGTCGGGGAAATTGGTCCAAAACCGTTCCCTGATTAACGTTGGTTAATTAAACTCGTACAACGGACAAACATGTTCATAGCAATACAGAAACATTTATCACCGAAGGCAACATTTTAAGTTAACTCTCAACAGGGGAACTGCAGGGGGGGGGGGGGGGCTTGGGGGAATATTTCTTATTTTACTGCCTGTCCTATTTAAATGCTACTAGTAATGATTAACAATATTGGCTGATTACACTCTTACAAAGGAAAACCCTGTTCACAGCAATACAGCAACACATTTCNCCAACGCAGTTTGGTTGGGTAATCGTTGGACTGATGTTGGTTATTAGTAGGACCAACGTAAATGCACTGTTGGTTACAGGTTGGGTAATTGTTGGAGCAATGTTGGTTATTAGTTGGCCCAATGTAGGGCCAACGCAGTTTGGTTGGGAATACGTTGGCAATGCGTTGGCATTAAAAAGACGTTCAGCCAACCGTTGGCCAAAGTGAGCACTTAGATGGAAACCCAACGTTGGGCCAACGTTGCATGGTCAACCAAGGCAACGTTGGGCCAACGTTGGCCCAACGTATGCATGCTATCTGGGTTGTTGCTTAAATAGGACAGATGCACTGGCAGATGGCTCCAGGCTGTCTTCTGGGTTTTCTGGAAGGTGGTCAGAGTTTTGAAGTTTGCATTGACAAGCATGCATTTTTTCTATTGGAAGACAGTCATAAATGGAGGACAGATCAACGAAGATAATTTGGAAAAGTGTCAGAAAATATCTCTAGATCCAACCCTGAGATAGGAAAAAAAAGATTTAAGTCAAACAAGGGTCAAAAATATTACACTTTTATCATGGTCACTACCTCAGCTGACATTACGGATTAGGGGATTTAGAGGGATAAACACAGCAACAGGTGAAGAGATTGTTACCTGCAACTGTTTACACTGGTTAAATGGTGTCAACAAACTGCGCTCCAGGATCACTTAATTTTGTGGTGATAAAGACCGTGTATACTAACAGAGAAAACAAACCAACCGCACTTAACATCACGTCCATACATATGAAAATATTTCAGTTTAGGTTGATCATTTTAGCAATAAAACAAACTGGGATATATATCTGCAGTTTATACCACTGGTTAAGAATACAGGTGCAGTACCTGCTAGTCTTAAATACATTCTGGTTATAAAAAAGATATATAAAACTTGTTATTTGTTCAGACTACTACTGTACGTTTTATCTCTAGTAAAATCTCTAGTAAAATCAAACTTAAATTCTAGTCTCAATGTTTAGAGTCATTTTCAGGCTAGAAGTCATTTGTAAATCTGCTCTCTGTTATTGATGCTTGACTGCAACCTCAAGTATGACTGCAACCTCAAGTATGATATTTTTATTTATTTTTCCTCCAGTTCTAACATCAAATAGTTTAAACTCTGACTTAACTCATTTAACCAAAATTCTTTTAAAACAAAAATGAGGAAATGAAGAAATCCTGCCCTGTTTTCAGACTTAAAGCCAAAAAAACAAACAGAACTATAAAACACTAATCATACAAAAAAAGCTGGGCTGAAGCCAACTTGCAGCTTTTTTGTAGGTTCTCTTAAGTTTCTCCAGCAACTAATTAAATCTTTGTCATTTTAAGTGGAACAGAGTAATCTTCAGTAAATTAAATCTAGGGTTAATTGTTAACTCGTTGGCTGGGGACTTTGGATGTGTTTCCAGTCATTATGAATGCTCTCACTTTGTACATATTACACGTATCAGAGAGGGTGTGTAGTAAAATATATTTCTTAATTATCATTATTACTACTATTCTCATTAAATGTCAAATGCACAACTTAATTACAGTGGTAATAGGTGGTACAACAAACTAAAGGGATCATGTTGGTTTCCTCTTGTGTGCTAGTCATAATGATACAGGTTGGTTACAGTGGTGGTACAGCAGAGAGATAAGATTGGTTTTATGTGATGAGCTAATTCTAATGGTACAGGTCGCTTACAGTGGTGGTGGGTGGTACAACTGGATTAGATTGGCTTCTTGTGATGAACTAATCCTAATGACATAGGCTGATTTCTAGTACAGTGGTACATGTAATGGGTGGTGCAGCAGAGAGATTAGATTGGCTTCCAGCTACTCCACGCCAGGAATATTTTAATCTGGGCCCCGTAACTCAAAAGCATCGTGCATTGCGACCGAGAGCAGGCACCTCAATTCCATAACTCGCCCCATATAATATATTATCATAACCTCTATGTGATATCGCAATTCACGATGCACGATGCTTTCGTGGTACGGGGCCCTGATTGCATTCAGAAAGAGTCCCAATGGAATTGGATGGATCTATGTAGAACAATGGTTTCAATTAAAAAGCAATACAGAAGTGACATGCGAAACAGGCCTAGGGTGAATTCATGGTGTTGTATACTAGACCCTTATTTGACCGAACTTATGAGAAAACAACCAGATAAATATCAGTGGATAAAAATAAATTATGTCAGTTTTTATTTGTTACTGCACCACACTCTTTTTTTTAGTTGTCTCCCAAATCCTGTAAAATCTTGCTTATTTTTTATGAAAAGTCACAAGATTTTACTCAGGGGCGTAACCAGGCATACGCACGGATGCACTGTGCGTACAATTTTTTGAGCCAACCATGATATTATTCTCCATAAATTCAGTGTATTTTTCACGGAATATAATCATACCTGGGAATTTTAAAAGGTCTGGTTATGCCCCTGTTACTGGCTTTCTCCAATGATTCCTTTTCTATCCTCAAATGATCTTAAACACGCTCACTATTTTTCTTAGCTTTGATTTCATTCATTATGGCAAATTATGAGGAGATGGCCTCAGGAGATGTTTGATGCAGCGTACAGAATAAGAGTGCACTCTTACAGACTCCACATTTAATGCACTTTTAAAGCTATTTCTTGCACAATTTATTGCATTATAATCAAAGCGTGATATCCTAATAACTTCACTTATTTCCCAAAACAAACAACAGTAACACACACATACACACACACATACACACTAACAAGAGGGAGAAGCATTTGTTTTCACACTTGAAATGTATTCCTCAAATCAGTTGCTCGAATCATCCCAGAGCCAAGTCTTAATGGATCAATTTACAATTAAGCCGTTATTAACTGATGCTTTTTAATACTGGACATACCAAGAGAAAGACGACTGGTGATCCATCATTCAAATACACATCCCTCAGCAAATACATGTACTGTACATGTAAGGCCGAGATGAAAAATTCCTCCCTTTTTGTGGTCAGTTCTCAAGACGTCCACCGTGGATGAAAATAATCAGCCATCAGGCTGATCACCACTGATTAAATGCTAAGCTTTAATTCACATATCTCAAATGAGTTCTTCATGAACTGTACTGATAATTTTACTAATTAATAACTAATTAAATACTGAGATTAAAAAGAGGAAGAAAAACATTCACCATTTCACCCATACTTCACAAGAAAGGCACACAAGGGAAAAAAAGAAACCAATTGAAAGTGAAAATTTCTCCATGATTAAATGGTATTGGATTCTATTACAGTTCACTTCGATCATTAGTTATTAGGTTACGTCTTTTCCCCTGACAGATATTTCCATAATCTAGATGCCACGGCAGGAGTGTGGATATTAAGATGCATATTCCATAAACACTTCTGCACTCCCTAAAGCTAAAGGCCTGACATCAGAATTAAAAAAAAAAAACAAAAAAAAAAAAACATCCTTACTTAAGCTGTGATCTCTCGAATGCAACTCCCAGATCAATTTTTACAAAAAAAAAAAAGTTATAGACTCAACTAGAGAGAGCAACTGGATTGTAATCTACTTTATTCTTGCCAATTGCTTTTTTCTCTGACTGCTCATCTAAGAGACTATAGCCAGATCTATAATTAAACAGTAGATGCACAGTGTCAACTTTTTTAACCTTTGCATCATCTTTAAATTTGACAAATGAAATTGTTTATTCATTAGCCCAAAATTGTATTTACAAGAACTGGACAAGCTTCAAAATAAATGCCTGACTTCTACAAAATGTCAGCAACATAACCTTAGACAAAACAGTTAAATTAACAAATTTAAAAAAAAATCAATACTTTTAAGGATTAAAATCTAAATATAATTGATAATCATCTGAGTATATTGTCTCACAGTTAACTGTAAACCAAATCATGCAAAAAAAAAAAAAAAACCAGCAATATCATGGGGTAAAGTGCTGTCAAGAAATATAAAAACCCTCAAGTTAAAATACACATGCTACTTGTTACTTGAGGGTGCCTAAATTTAATACAACTGCTTTAAACTCAAATAACCTGATTTTCTTTTAGGGAACATGAGAAAAACCAGCTCAAGCATGTGTTCTAAAGCTGCAGCCCTTGTAATAGTCCTCATTTCTTCTTAGAGAGTAAAATTTGCATTTTTCTGGCAATTGTCAAGTGTCCATGCATACATGAATGCACGTGTGTCCCAATAAAAGTTGCCTTTTATGATTTTCCATGCTGTGAAATAAATTGATCCAAAGCATCTCAGCACAGTGAATTTGTGCATGTAGCAAATTTTGACCTTGGAAGCAAATAAACTCAACTCTCATGTGAGATAAACAGAGGCATAAACCATCCATTTGGATATAAACTTAATGTTGAAAATCCTTTTAGTCTCCCCTGGGGTGAGTGTGAGACTGTGATAAGACACTACACGATAATTTTCCCAGCTTCTAGTATTGTAATATAAAGACTATGTAACTACTTCCACCAATGGAGGTAGGTGTGGGACATCATAATGATTAGATTTGCTTCCTATGTTGTGGTTATCATAAACAGAGAACTCTATAAGATGGGCCCGCCTAAACAAAATGGAAACACGACACTACACTGATCGAACCAAGTGACCTGCGGAAAGGTTGAATGAGGTCAAAGGTCAGGGCAAACACACCCTCTCTTTTCACTTGTGTCAACAAATACATCTTCCGCATCCCTTTTCATTATTAGAGAAAACATGCATCAATGGGCTTGTTCAGACAAAGCTGACTGAGGACCAAAGACAGGACTAACTTGTATCAGCAGATGGATCTGGTAAACAAACCACAAATTTAGAAATCTCATGCACAACAGGATCATTCCATCTACAGTCTTTCAAAAAATACCAAACTGGGTCTCAGACATCCAAATACATGGTTTATCAATTCAGCAAAACTGTTGATGCATGTTTATCTCATTTACGGTCTTTACTTGTCCTTGTCTGAACAGGCTGTGATTTCTGGGTCATGCAGCCACCTGCTCTGAAATCTGTTTTATCACAAAGTGAAAATGAACCTTTTTAAGGGCAATTTGGCTTTGGTCCACTGCAGCCATGGGAAAGAATTAAAACCAGTGAGATTTGTGGAAAACAATTATGTAAAAATACATTTGCAATGCAAGCAAAACTTTTTTCAAATTAAATCAACTAACTTTTGGTCTACTATATACAGTCATACAAAAAATCATAAATTTGTGAGCTTCCCAGGCACTTTCTTTGTACAGTGCTCAGTGATTCATTTAATCAGAAAACAGCTGCTATAGTAGCATGATTGTGTCTGCTGATGAATATTTTGAAAAACGAATTTTTTTCTTACTCTCAACAATGTATATTAATCCCCCTGGATATTATAATACATTATAACTAGCCTGTACATTTCTAGACCATAATCAACTCAAATACAGTACACCACGGCACATATATACTTGTAGTAATACAGTACACTAGACTACTAGTGACACATTATATAACATGTTTAGAGCATAACTGTGACACAGTCTAGGGCATCAATATGGTCAGTTTATTTACAGTGTACATAATGTCCTTAATTGTATTCTATGTAATGTTTGATATTATACAGTATAGGTAGATCACAATCCGCTAGGGGCGCTACAGTCGTAACTGTCCACGGGCAGTGAAGTGTTAAACTGAAGTCGGCCTGCTGACAGTTCGCCTATGGAACCCCTTTTTTAAATCTCTCTTTTAGCGCTGCGTAAAAAAACTAATACAAGCCATTAACTAAATAAGTTGTAAATCAAAGAGTAAAATCCGGTCACATGATTTTCCCATGTTGCAGTCTTTGACAAGTTTCGGTTCTGCTTGTTTTAAGTTTTGCCTCTACAAAATGCTAAAAAATTTCAGGTAAGTGCTGGTATCATCTTTTTGAAATTTATATCCAGCAAAGTTTATGAAATTTGCTATATTATGTAGAAAAATCATGAAATTTGAAGGTTGCGAAGTATAGTTAATTTAATCCGCAATATTACATGATGTGAAAATTACCACAGGGAAATAGCTCTGCCCTGATTAGTCACAGGCTATGTGAGCCAGACAATAGGCTGAGCACACAAAGACACACAGGGTGCTCTGCTGCGCCTGAGTGATCACTGCTGGTCAGTGGGCACAGGTTTTGAGCTGAGAAGTGTGGACACTTTTGGTGGATTTTTGCAGTTAAAAAACTTCAATATCTTTGTTGCTTGTAGGAATATTTAAAAAATTCCAAATGATTTCATCCGGTTTTTGCATTACCTTTCAGATGATATAAGTATTTTAATTTTCTGATCAGTTTGAAAATTTTTCTGATATACCTATACAGTATGTAGATGTATAAATTTATTTAAATGTGATTTATCAAGAAAAATAATACTCCTTGTCATATATATATTTGGCAGAATCAGGTACGTTCCACTGTTCCCTGAAATATATATATATATATACTCACAATAAAGATGTTGGTCACACCTAAGTTCCTTGTGCTGAAATCTACACAAGGACCTGAAAATGAAAACAATAGCGGAAGTGATTAATTTAGTAAGTTGATAGGCATTATTAGCGAACAATTTTACCACTTAAAGGTTCAACGTAAGTGCTTATTCAGATTACATGTGTAGAATTATCATTCTGTGTAAGCTGTTCAAAAGTAAATTATAAATACCCTTGAAGGCGGAACGTTGATTTGTTCAGCTGTTCTCCGCTTCCGCAACGTTAGGAACGAACCACGCGGGGTTTCATTTTTGCCCTCTGTCGGGCTTAATTTCCAAGATGAGCTTTTCTGTCAAAACTATAGATACAAATGACATTCAACAACATTCAATATTTAAGCCTTTTAAAATTAATTATACCACGTATTAAGCCTTTTTATAATGAAATCTTAAGAATAATCATTTTTCGTCGTGGTGCTTTGTAAATAATGATACGAAACTAAACCCTAGTGACTCACTCGGTTTTACTTGTTAGTCAGAATTAGGTCAAAACTTCCGGGGTAGAAACACTCAGGTCACAATGGTGCTCATAGACGAGGTAAGTTTTGACAAGTTTTTGTTGGCAAAAAGTGTTTTATATTTTCGTAATGTACTCGATTTAACTTTTCGACGTTCCTCATGTGTGTTTAGTTAAAATTAAGACTTCAAATTAGTCAAATTAGTGAAAATCGCAGTTTAAAGCGTGGAAGATTCTAGGTGTGTCTAAATTTGGAAGTGCATGCAGATTTCCGAGAGTCAGGTTTCACGCCTCTGAACATGTGCTCCCAAGAACAAATACTCTGAGTTTAAATATGATCTATATGATAAGACAATCGTCTTTGTTCATAATTTTCACTGATTGATATCTACTTGTATTAATGTGGAGTTATTTATTAGATGCATTGCTTAGTTGATATGGTTTGTTTAGTTGAATGATATAAAAGGAATACAGCAAAACAAACACTAAGAGAATATAAATACTGATATATTAAAGTATGATTTTATGTTTATGCAAGTTGGTTGCACCCTCTAGGAACATATTTACCTTTTTAGTCACAAATTGACAATAAACTTCAAGTTTTAGGGATTGTTTTTAATGCACATGTATGTTTCTCTCTTCTCTTGGGGGAGGGGGGGGTAGAAACAGGGGCATGGAGAGAAATCAAAATAGATATGCATAGAACTTCGAAGTTTGATCATTTTTCAGGTACCAGATTTTGTCACATTAAAAGAAGAAGGCAACAAATATTTTACATCAGGACAATATGATGCAGCTATCTCTACCTACACAAAAGCATTAGAGGTAAATAGTTATTACTGATCTTTGGTTCTCATAGCTACATTCACAACAGTGAACTAACAGATCCTCGGATCAATTATGGCTCCCGTGAATGCGTAATTACCTGTGTAATCACCAGCTTTTCTGTATTTAGCTCAACAGTAGAAGGAAACAAATTGTAAATTGACCTGATACAGAACTTGATTATTTCCTTGCATTGAACACTAGTAAACTTGGTCATCAGTATCTCATAAACAATAAAGATATCTCACATTTTGGAATAGAAAAGCTATAATTTCAATTAAAAATGTGTTCAACCTTAGAAACTTTGTGGTAAGTACTTATTTTTCTTTTAAGGAATCGGATGCTAAACCCCAGGACAAAGGCGTGTTGTACAAGAACAGAGCTGCATGCTATCTCAAACTGGAGAAGTACGAAGAGGCATGTGCAGATGCTACCCAAGGTATTTTACTAAAGCTTCTTATGTACATTATAAAAAAATAAGTTTTTATTAGTGCGGGCACAATGTTTACATAGGCCATGCTATATAACTACTGATATGATTTTTACAAACCAGAAATAAGTGTGAGAACATTAATTTACATATTATTTACACATACATCTCTATTCTATTTCTGCCATGGAGATTGTCCCAAATGAGAAAATATCATCTTTTTCAGTCTTGGAAATAAATCTCTGTAGAGATAATATCTGGTATTTTCTAGCCTTTGAAAAAAAATCTGCAGTAAGAGAATCTCTGGTTGTTTTTCAGCCTTGGAGATAATCCCTAATAAAATAATGTATGGTTATTTTTTCAGCCTTGGAGATCATCCCTAATGACCCCAAGGCTCTGTTCAGAAGGTGTCAGTGCTATGAAAACCTGGGCAAGATTGAGGATGCTTACAAGGACGCCAAACAGCTGCTGTATGTGGAGCCTAAGAACAAAGCCATCCAGCCTGTCTTGAGGAAACTGAATGCTCTTCTGCAGGATAAGGTAAAATTAGTTCTACAGATTAGAAAAAAAGATTATTCTTGACTCAGAGATAAAATAATAAGACTCATACAAAACGTTGGACCTTTATAACATGAATGTTGAATTTCCAACTGAATGTGATACCTGGGAAACCATCCTTTCTTGATATTTAGTCATAGTGTAGAAAATCTTTCTGTATCTTATGAAAGAACTTCTTCAAAATAGCTTCTCCCCCCCGCCCCCCCCCCCCCCACTCGAAATAGATAAAATAAAATTAAAGTTAACCTGATGCTAAATGGTCATTTATGTCAGGTTGAGAATTGTAGTGAAAACTATAAATGCAATCAAGATGAGAATAGAGGGGGGGACACTTTATACATGTAGGTGATGAGTGATGTAATTGAACATGTACAGATGGTGCAGTATGTTGTTTCAGCTCAAGGAACAGAACAGCACTGACAACAAGGTGACACAGATGTTCAAGCTGGCGTTTGGTGAGGGTGATGACAAGGAGAAGAGAGAACAGGTGTGTGGTAGAAGATAGAGCTGTTAGGTCATTCCTAAGTATATTGTAATATCCCTCCCCATGGTAATCCTGTGGGATATAGCATGCTGTGTGTCCTTCTTGCTATCTACACTGAACTGTGCACTTAAGTTTATGCTGAAAAATTAAATAAGTAAAAAAGGAAAAGGAAGAGAGAAAGGAAAAAAGCATATGGGTAATGTAATTAATTATAATTTAAAGTCATGCATATTTATTTCATAAAATTGTACGTGTACATGTATTTATCCTCCAGGCCATCAATAACCTTATTGTCCTGGCGAGGGAGGAGGCTGGCGCGGGGAGGATCATGCAGTCAGGGGCTGTGACTAACCTGAACAAACTCCTGGACAGCACCAACCCTGTCATTGTGGTGGGGTCACTCAGACTTCTGGCTTGTCTGGCTAAGGAGAACAGAAAGAGGGTAAGAACTGGTGTGGTTCTACAGAAAAAGAAACTAAAGTGAGGCTCCCTGGCTAAGAACTTAAGGCTTCATTCACATGGAATGTCTATTTTCTAAAAATCTATTTTCTATTCGCGCTATCTTATGATCACGGTCTGTGCCCTGAATATCCCGCCGCGTAATTACTGGCACAGGAGCCAGTTACTTATAGTAACTTATAGTAACTGGCTCGCGCTGCCAGTAATTATGCTGCGGGATATTCAGGGCACAGACCGTGATCATAAGACATACCGCGAATAGAAAATAGAATTTAGAAAATAGACATTGCGTGTGAATGAAGCCTAATACCAAAGTAACTTGGTCACTTCTTACCCTATCAGCAGGAGTGTAAATCGTAGTCAACTAAGCCAGGGAACTGACTTAAGTTTTTTTTTTAATTGTTAATATTATTATTATTATTTATTTTTTTTTTTTTTTGTGAAACAGGCCTGGCACAGTTTCAGTCCATAACTCACAGGTTGGTCCTACTGTCTGACATTTTATATATCTGATGGCTCAAAACAAGTAATTAGCAATTTTTATGCCCTCCTTCAGTCACAGATTAACAATGTATAAATAACAGTTTATAGATAAAAGTTTATATATACCAGTTTAAACAAGGGGAATTTCTTTTCTTTCTTCATATATTTTTATTCAGATATTGTTTTTTTTCTCAACATTTCAGGCCTGTGCAATCCAAGATGAGATCAGCACCAATCGGCTGTTTTCGCTAATGGGCATTGATAACTCAGACATTTCATCTGCCGTTGGACACCTCGTTTCCACACTCATCACCGCCATTACTGAACTGGAGAAATTCAAGGCTTCCAGACAAAGACATGAAGATTTGGTAAAGAAGGAGGGTCCACAGGGCAAGGGAAGACATCCTCCTTTGACACTAGGTAGACATGTTTTGTGGAAGGCACAAACTTTTTCTGTGAAATTTTTTATGCTCCACTTTTAAACTTTTGTTGGAAAATGTTTGCATTAACTCTTGATTTTTTTCAGGCATTTTACCAAGTTTTCCATATTCCTGTGTATATCAAAAATGACATTTTTTTCAGTACCAAAAATAATTAATTTTGTTAAAAAAAAATTATTAATACAAACTTTTAAATTTTGCAGTAGTTTTTTAAACTGCAGTACTCAATTCAAATTTATGTCACAATTTGATTTCTAATTTCTTTGATTTTTTCTATGATTATAGAGGAGGAATATGCCAACCGTTCCGATGCTCTAATGCACTGTGCCATCAAAAATATTAACAATGGGAAATTTTCTGCCTGTGGAAGAGACTCTGTTCTGGAACTTCTGATCAAATTTGTCACCAGGCAAGATGGGATAGATTGGGGAATAAAATTTCTAGAAACAGATGGTAAGTTTCTGAAAATGTTCAATTTAATAGTCCGTAAGATATGTTTATTTATATGTTGGAGTAAGCAGCCATAGTAATTTTTTATCAGTTTTTGCAGTTGGCAAACAGTGAATCATTTTTAAGTCATAAAAAAGTAATTACTCGTTTCTGAAAAATTAAACAAAAGTTAGAAGAAAGCCATTTTATGAAACTGTATGGTGAGACTTTATAAGAACAATTTGAGCAAAATATATAATAAAGTTTCTCCCTGAAATGCCAGGAAACCACAATGTAGTAGAATGTAGTCTGAGATCACAGATGATTAAGAGTTTATTTGGAAAAATGTTTTTATTCAGAAAACAAAAATTCTCCCCGGAATTCCAAGAAACACCATGACTCTGAAAACATGACGATTGAGCGCATTCAGAACAGCGAACTAACAGATCCGCAGATCAAATATGGCGACCTTCTAAAACAGTTGCTGCTTTATTCAGGATTAGACACTGAATAGATTTCCTTAGCCGAATCGGGGATTTTGCAACAAGCATTCAAGTGGGTTGGCCATATTTGATCCGTAGATCTGTTTGTCCCCAGTTCTGAACGAGGCCATTCTCAACAATTTATGGCATATATAAATATTTTTCTCCCGCCATTCCAGGCATTACCAGGATTCTAGAAGTTGCCGGCACCATACCAGCTCTAAGCTACACCGTGATGAAGATTTCAGAGAATACCAGGATGAACTGCTCCGTGCTGCTGTCAAAGATTTACGATGAGTTTATCAGCGACAAGAGAAGGGACCAGTACAGAGAACAAGTGTCACAGTATTTCTCGTAAGTGCTTGACAGTTGATTTTTTCCAGTTTTTGAAATAATTCTTTTTCACTTACAGTATACTGTATTTATGTGAACAAAATGTTTGTGAAACTTTCTTATACCAAAGTTTGCTCTAATTACCTATTTTTTTTTCTAAGACATGTAACTTCCCTTTGTTCAGACTTTTGGCAAATGCAGATGATCCCTATTAATACTGCAACATATCTAATATATTTTCATGTATCAGTCTTTGTTACACATTTAAAATATTTTCATGTTTTAGTGACCAGTTTGGAGACACCAGACACATCGACTACCAAATGGAGGCTATAACCGCCATATCTGCCTTGCTTCAGGGTCCGTACGACATCGGCAACACAATCCTGGGGACGCAGGGAGTTTTGGAGATCATGCTGGCACTGGCGAACTCTCCTGATCCCCTTCATCAGGTATAGAGATTGTAGGAATACTTGGTTCTATAACTTAATTTTTTTTTTCCAAAAACTTGTGTTAGGTTATTAAATAGATACATTAAACAAAAACAGTACTATAACTTAAAGATTGTTATATTGCAATATGAAGAAAATGCCATGTTATATTGCAATATGAAGAAAATGATATATTTAATTAGACACTGATTTGAATTCTTTCAGAAAATTTCAGTGGAAGCTTTGGTCCATGCCACATCAAAGAAAGACAAATGCAGTGGCATCGTGAAGCAGGCAGTCCCAATCTTGAAGAAACTCTACCAGTCTGAAAATGACAATATAAAAGTCAGAGCTCTAGTGGTAAGAACAGCCTCCCTGCCTGCCCCCTCTCCCTCTCTCTCTCATTCTGTTTATGTGAACACTTGGAAAATTTTAAATAATCAAACTTATTAATATCATCTGAAGTGGATTTAAGCAAATATACATCCTAACAACAAATTCCTTTTAAAACTACACTAAACAGACTATTGATAAAATGCCAGGCTGGGGATTTGTTTTCTTTGCTTATTTCAAAAGTTCTCTTTATTTATGCTTTTTAATTTATTTTAAATTAACTTTTACCCTTCACCAGGGACTGTGCAAGCTTGGGTCATTTGGAGGCACAGATGCCAGTGCTAAATCTCTAGCTGAGGGCTCCACCCAGGCACTGGCCAAAGCCTGCAGGAAGTAAGAGGGTTTTTTATTGTGTGTGTGTCTGTGTGTGTGTGTGTCTGTGTAAATTTTGTTGCTTACAAAAGTTTAAATAAAGTTTTCTGCCCAAATATACAAAAAAAAAGGCTACATTTTAATTGGCAGATTTCATTGGATGATAAAATGGAATTGGACAGGTAAAAATGGAGTTTTTTTTTTTTTAATTTTTATATGCATATTTGTACATAGTTTACACACTGTATCAAACAGCTGAAGACTGCTTCTGGTTTCTAGTTTGACTTAACCAGTGCAAAAAATTTCAATAAGTATTTTTTTTTCTCACAGGATGAATGTCGCAAAGCTGAAATCAGCTGTCAGAATGATTTAAATATTGTATAGTGTAACTATTAAGGATATAGACTTATGTATGATGATGATTATTATGAATTATTCTAAAATTACATCCTAAAAGTAAGGAATATAAAAGAACAATTGTGTGTGGTTTAGGTTCCTGAACAACCCAATGAAGGATGTAGACCTGAGGAAGTGGGCATGTGAGGGTCTGGCCTTCCTTACACTAGACGCAGATGTCAAACAGGACCTGGTAGAGGACACGGCAGCTCTTCAGTCTCTCATAGATCTGGCCAAGGTACGGTTAGTCTTGCTTAGCGCCCCCCCCCCTCTCTCTCTCTCTCTCTCTCTCTCTCTCTCTCTCTCTCTCAATTTTTTATTAAATTATTTATTTAAACATGTTCATCTGCTGAAAAGCAATTTTTATGCTGAAAAATTATACGTATGGAGTTTGGGCTGTTGTGGTTACATGCTTGCTTATCAAATGGCAGTGGAATAAAATTAATAAGAAAGAAAATGAAGTTTTATAAGATTCTGCTGCAGAAATTACCTCAGTTTGCTTAATGAAAAAAATTTTGATAATCTGCTTGGCTGTACTGCAGGCAAAAATAGAGCTTTTGAACAACTTGAGTAGTAAATTACTTGCAGAATGCTGTCATCAGATCATCCACTCACATCCTTTATAACATCAAAGTAACATTTAGTTAACCAATCATGTAACTTCTTTTAAGTCACTCAGTAAAATATCCACCAATCAGATAATTTCTTATGTCACTCTCTCAGCATAAACAACCAATCCCATTCTTTGTTATAGGTCAGTGATAAGTCAGTGCTGTATCCTGCAGCCACAGTGTTTGTAAACCTGACCAATAGCTATGAGAAGAAAGAAATCATCCCAGAGTTACTGGAGCTGGCAAAGTACGCCAAACATCACATACCTGAGGAACATGCCAAGGTCAGTGGATGGCTTTTATGTTACAATTTGCTTATTTTGAATATTAAATATATTGTATACTGGAAAAAATAAATAGAAATAAGAATTTCACAAGCATGTTACTGTCAGTATCATGTCCAAAAATTCAAACATATTTTTGCCAGTTTTTTAATTAGCATTAATAAATGCTACTGTCATTGACATACAGAAAATCGGAGATTTTGTCCAGTGAATTAGTAGTTTTTGCAATCAATTTAGTCAGTAAATATAAACTATACAAAATATAGAACACCAAATTTTCTGAACGTCAATACTAATACTGTTAGTATCATCCTTATTTCCTTACTTATTTAGGACAAACCAGAGTTTGTGAAGGAAAGAATTGCCAAGCTGGTCAAGGCTGGGATGGTGAATGCCTTGGTGGCTTTCTCTAAGACAGACAGCCATAGCAGTAGAGAGCTGCTCAGTAGGTGAGTCAATGAGATATAGGCTACATTCACAACTAGTTGATCAGCAAAATAACAGAACTGCAGATCAAATATGGCCATCCCACATGCACCGACTATGTTATGCGTGTTGCATTTTGGTCTAGAAATATGCACTGCTATTTCCCGTCAGGCAGTTGCAGCTTTCGAGGCTTCCAGAAGAAGGCATGCACACATGATCAGGGGAATTGGGTTAACTGTGCATGCCAATCATTAGAGTGGAAAGGTGAATATTGGAGTGAAGAATTGCTCAGTAGGTTGATGGACTTCGTTGAAGCACAAATGGTCAGCCAAAATGGCAAGCAGTCAGTAGGAAGTTTTTATGTGGATCAATGTTGATATCGCAGTAGTAACAGATTCTTCAAAAGTATTTCACTGATTATAAAATTATTTCAAACTGCCGTACAAAACTGAATTACCTGTTATTAATTCAGAGTTTTCCTGGCTGTGGTTGAGGAGACAGAATACAGAGGACTGGTTGTTCAGCAAGGAGGAGCCAAGGTAAGACAGGACATATGATTGGCTTAGGACTGTTTTCTAGGTGGAGCAAAGAGAGGATAAGACATTTGATTGGTTGAAGTCGTGAAGTTTGCCAAACTTAGCCAAGGCTTTTGATTGGCTGATACTGTTGTTTGCAAGAGTAGCTATTGTATCGCAACCTAGAATTTTGTTTTGTGTATAGTTCTTTAAGAAATTTATCTTTACCAAATAGCTGCCTCTCCAGAAAAAAGGGACAGGGAATACTTTCATTGCCATACCTATTTGTTTTATTGAATCTGTTTGTTTTTGTTTTGATTATTTTATCTATGTTCAAAACTACACCCATATTGCTGTATTTTCCAGGCACTTATTCCTCTGGCCAATGAGGGTACAGATGTTGGGAAGACCTGCGCAGCCCAAGCACTGGCCAAGATAGCCATTGTGATGAACCCAGAAGTTGCCTTCCCAGGACAGAGGGTATGAAATTTGTGAAAAATACACTTGTCCAAAAAAGTTCAGAAACAGCATTATTTTGAATAATTATAAGATAACCATGTAAAATACTATGTTTAAATAATAAAATATTGTCTGTGTTCATACTCAGTAATTTAAGCACATTGTTTCTCTCTTCAGTGTCTAGAGGTGGTACGCCCTATACTACAGCTGGTCCACGTTGAGAAAACTGCTCTTCAGAACTTTGAGGCACTTTTAGCCCTCACGAACTTAGCGTCTCTTAACGACTCCGTCAGGTTAGTGATGTCTTTGTCTCTATCACACACACACAGATTCTCTCTCTCTCTCTCTCTCTCTCNAATATGGTCAACCCACTTAAATGCTTGTTGTGTAATCCCCGCGGGGAATCTATTCAGTTTCTAATCAGGAATTGAGCATCAAGCATTTTAGTGGGTGACCATATTTGATCTGCAAGGTCTGTTAATCCACTGCTCTGAATGTGCTTTTAGTAAACCAGTCATGTAACTTCTTTCAAGTCACTCAGTAAAATATCCACCAACCAGATCATTTCTAACATAACACCCTCAGCTTAAACAACCAATCCCATTCCTTGTTACAGGTCAGTGATAAGTCAGTGTTGTATCCTGCAGCCACAGTGTTTGTAAACCTGACCAATAGCTATGAGAAGAAAGAAATCATCCCAGAGCTACTGGAGCTGGCAAAGTACGCCAAACATCACATACCTGAGGAACATGCCAAGGTCAGTGGATGGCTTTTATGTTACAATTAGCTCATTAAAATATTAATATATTGTATACTGGAAAAAATAAATAGAAATAACATTTGCAAAGCTGCACAAGCCTGTTACTGTCAGTATCATGTCCAAAAATTTAAACATATTTTTGCCAGTTTTTTTAATCAGCATTAATAAATGCTACTGTCATTGACATACTGAAAATCATAGATTTTGTCCAGTGAATTTGTAGTTTTTGCAATCAATTTAGTCAGTAAATATAAACTATACAAAATATAGAACACCAAATTTTCTGAACGTCAATACTAATACTGTTAGTATCATCCTTATTTTATTACTTATTTAGGACAAACCAGAGTTTGTGAAGGAAAGAATTGCCAAGCTGGTCAAGGCTGGGATGGTGAATGCCTTGGTGGCTTTCTCTAAGACAGACAGCCATAGCAGTAGAGAGCTGCTCAGTAGGTGAGTCAATGAGATATAGGCTACATTCACAACTAGTTGATCAGCAAAATAACAGAACTGCAGATCAAATATGGCCATCCCACATGCACCGACTATGTTATGCGTGTTGCATTTTGGTCTAGAAATATGCACTGCTATTTCCCGTCAGGCAGTTGCAGCTTTCGAGGCTTCCAGAAGAAGGCATGCACACATGATCAGGGGAATTGGGTTAACTGTGCATGCCAATCATTAGAGTGGAAAGGTGAATATTGGAGTGAAGAATTGCTCAGTAGGTTGATGAACTTCGTTGATAAACACATATTGTCAGCCAAAATGTCAAGCAGTCAGTAGGAAGTTTTTGTGTAGATCAATGTTGATATTGCAGATTCTTCAAAAGTATTTCAGGGATTATGAAATTATTTCCAATTGCCGTACAAAACTGAATTACCTGTTATTAATTCAGAGTTTTCCTGGCTGTGGTTGAGGAGACAGAATACAGAGGACTGGTTGTTCAGCAAGGAGGAGCTAAGGTAAGACAGGACATATGATTGGCTTAGGACTGTTTGCCAGGTGAAGCAAAGAGAGGATAAGACCTTTGGTTGTTTGATTTCGTGAAGTTTGCCGAATTTAGCCAAGGCTTTTGATTGGCTGATACTGTTGTTTGCAAGAGTAGCTATTGTATCGCAACCTAGAATTTTGTTTTGTGTATAGCTCTTTTAGAAATTTATCTTTACCAAATAGCTGCCTCTCCAGAAAAAAGGGACAGGGAATACTTTCATTGCCATACCTATTTGTTTTATTGAATCTGTTTGTTTTTGTTTTGATTATTTTATCTATGTTCAAAACTACACCCATATTGCTGTATTTTCCAGGCACTTATTCCTCTGGCCAATGAGGGTACAGATGTTGGGAAGACCTGCGCAGCCCAAGCACTGGCCAAGATAGCCATTGTGATGAACCCAGAAGTTGCCTTCCCAGGACAGAGGGTATGAAATTTGTGAAAAATACACTTGTCCAAAAAAGTTCAGAAACAGCATTATTTTGAATAATTATAAGATAACCATGTAAAATACTATGTTTAAATAATAAAATATTGTCTGTGTTCATACTCAGTAATTTAAGCACGTTGTTTCTCTCTTCAGTGTCTAGAGGTGGTACGCCCTATACTACAGCTGGTCCACGTTGAGAAAACTGCTCTTCAGAACTTTGAGGCACTTTTAGCCCTCACAAACTTAGCGTCTCTTAACGACTCCGTCAGGTTAGTGATGTCTTTGTCTCTATCACACACACACAGATTCTCTCTCTCTCTCTCTCTCTCTCTCTCACTCTCACTCTCTCTCTCTCTCTCTCTATGAGTAAAAAGAAATATAAAGCACCTTGAAATCTGCTCTGTCATGATTTTTTTTTCGAGATAATGAATTTTACCTATTGAATATATTTTTCCACAAAATTAAAGCTCTATTGCTTGTTATATTATGATGGTTCTCTGTGATCTGTATTGTGTTTAATGTGTAACAGTATTTAATTCATATTCTAATATATTCATTTTACAGGAGAAGAATCCTAAAAGAAGGTGGTTTTCCCTCCATAGAGTTTTATATTTATGAAGACCACGAGTTGTTACGCCGTGCCTCAGCGGAGTGTTTGTGTAACCTCGTAATGAGTGAGGAGGTAAAAAGTCCATATTTTATCTATTAAGAAGAGGTTGATATCTCTTACATGGCACTCAGGAAATCTGTTTTCTACTGAAGTCAAATTGTTCTTCCCCTGAGGTGTTTGAATTGCTACTAATTTGATATTTACACTCATTTTTGTCGCGGTTTATCTTGTTCTCTGTATGTTTGAAATATTGAATTTTTTTTGTTAGTTACTAGTTGCATTTCAGACATTTCCCAGTGATTTTGAAGGGGAATTTATTTGATAAAATTGCAGGTTGCCAAAATGTACATGGGAGAGAACGACAAGGTGAAGTTACTGGTGCTGTACTGCGCCTCAGACGAGTTGCAGGAGGACGTGGCTTTGATCCAGGCTTGTCTTGGCACACTGGCCATACTGTCCAGCAGAAAAGTGATCTGTGAGAAAATAATGAAAGTAAGTAAAAGGTTTGAGTTTTTAATGAAGTGCTGTTTTTAGCTGCAGCGCAGCCAAGCAGTTGTAGATTTAATATTGTTCAAATATTTTGCAAACTGAGGCCACTTTTTTGCCACAGGTTTTATTAGGGTTGTAGAGCTTTCTTTAGGGCCTCTGTCTGACTGCATTCTCAAAACAGATTTATGTGAAAAAATTAATGTATGTGGAGAAAATGAAAACTTACTCGGATGATGAGCATGTTGACTTGAGTAAGAACTCTCCAACAAGGCAGAAATTTCTGAGAAAAGAAAAGAAAATAAAGTGAGCAAATGGATTCAATGCCTTGATGCAGAGACTATGCAATATTTATCTGTTTATCATTAAATATGACCTTATCTTCAGTTGGTAGTACATTTTACTGGAATATTTCCATTTTCATTTGGCTATTGTTTTCCTTCACAGGTTAAGGACTGGTCAGATGTTCTAGGTGGCATTGCAGCTCAAGACAATCTAGAGCTGAAGCACAGGGCACTCCATATAATCATGAACATGATTGAAAGTGGGAAAGACATTGCTGAAAAGGTCAGTAGCAGTATTTTTTTGTGAGGGGCAGTAGAAAAAGTCTCAGGAAATGCCACTTAAAAAAAGTCCACATGGGTAAAGGAGGAAATGTGGACTTATTCCTAAACAGTTTTTAGGAAATTAACTGTATTTCTAAGACAACATGGTTAACTTGTATCTCAACTTTCATCCAATTAGACCCAGACCTATCTATTTTCTCATCATACTTATTTGAACTTGACCTGAGCACATTTACTTGGCTCTAATTTGACCTTGACCTAATGAAATATTCATGACCTTTCATTAACCTTGACCTTTGTAGGTTGTGCAAACCAAGCTGCTGGAGGTGCTACTAGTGTTGGAGCAAACAGTTGGAAGTCCAACAAAAGAGAACGAAAAGATCCATCACTGCATAAGGACTTCTTTAGACAGACTCATAGAGTACAAGCTGATTCAGCCAACACAATAAGCAACAGAAAATCTTTGATATTCCGAGTCAGAAGGATGGTGCTTTAATCTTTACACTCTGATCTTGTGGAATGTTGAATTCATGGAACAGAGGAAAAAAAAATTGAGGTCAAAGGTTCAAGGAGAGATAATTACAGTGCATTTGGTCAACAAAAGAGGCCGTTATTTATCAGATTTTATCCCGGTTCCTGATATAGAAATCAGTGATCAGATTTTATTGAGATTTCTGTTCAACCTGAAAAGTGGTAGTGGTGTATGGAAAACACTTCTCTGGGTGCTAGAGGACAAGGGCTGAGGTCAAAATTGAAGGTCAAAGATGGAGATCAAAGTTCAACATCGAACAAAGTATGGAATTAAACATGCTGTAAAGTAGCAATACCAGAAAGTTCTGAATTGGCTTATGTTCATTACCTGTTGCACTTAGTTTTCACAAAGAGAGAATGGCACCATATGATGTTAAAATTCTTAGTGGACAATATATGAAAACATCAGAAGAAGGATGCACTAGAATTATATGAAGAGCAGAAATCTCTAGTTGCCTGTTTTTCATGATATATTTAGGCAACTGGGGTATTGCTTGTATTGATATGTTTTCTGCATAAGGAATTGTTTATATTATATATTAATTTGTTTATTTATTTTATTTATTATTTTTAGAAGCATCTATTGCTTTAGGACAGTTTACTCACTGTCAGACTGACCTGTTTTGATTATTTAACTTTCTAAGATATTTTCAATGGTTTCTCTGTGATTTTGGCATGAATTTCATAGAAATCATATTGGAAATATGAGCATATTGTAACACATACAACAGCATTGTAGTGTAATATCTGAAGTAAGAACAATTTTTAGACATTGGGAAATAGTAAAGGTATTATCCCTACTGTGCAATCTTTGAGTCTCTAATATTTTTATTGGTTCCATGTAAAGCACTACAGAACGTAAAATCAACATTATTTATTTATTTATTTGTTTATTATTTTATTATTTATTATTATTATTTTATTATTATTATAATTATTATTATTATTATTTATTTTATTTTTTATTTTTTTGAAAAAGGAGAAAGTGCAAGGTTAAGTACTTGAATTTCAAACGAAAGTCATAATATTTATTTATCCTCATTGAATGCAGTGAATCCATCCCGCCTTGAGTGTAGACTAGGAACTCTAGTTGATAGAAATCATGTGTATATAAACCATTGTTTTTACTTACCAATATAAACTATGCTGGATTGTTAAAGTTATGTGTTGTCTTCTTTTGTTCTCTTTGGGCCTGGAAAGCAATCTCGTTTTGTGTTTTATATATTCTTAGCGAAAGATTACTGGGTTGGTTTTTTTTTTTTTTTTTTCTTTTTTTTTTTCAAACCGAAGTTGACAATAGCCTTTACGGCTTGAAATGGAAAATGTTAATGCGAAGTCCTAACAGCTTCACTATATGAAGGTTGAAATTACGTCATAAAGGTCGTACCAGAGTGTTTTTGCACTTTCCATACCGTCACCATGTGTGTGTAGGGGGGGGGGGGTACGAAAGTAGGGCTCGAGTTCAGCTATAAAAATTACATAAATGTATTTTTATACGCAGCTGATAATATTCAATAGCCAAAATATCCTGCAAAGTTACTCATCCTTGCAATTAAGACCTTAAAAACTATAAAAGTCTCTCAAATAAAAGAGTCAGATCCTCTTTTTTATTTTGAAATGAAAGGAAGGCTTGGCGATCTTAATGAATTGTCATGATTCGTTTCTAAGTGGGGTTTTTAATTAGAAATGGTTAAAAACATAGCATTCAAGTGCAGAGAATGTTCGTGATCAGGAGATAAATAAGGCAATACCATTATTTGTTCACCGTCTGCTGTGAGGGTCATTTTAGAAGAGGGTGAAAATTCAAGTCACGTAGTGACCCAAGCATTTTCCGTTGTATTAACATATCTGTTGTATTTAATTTTTTTAACAACTGATGAGGAAGGCATGAGCGGATCCAGGATTATTTGAATGGGGGGGGGGGGGGTCCGTGGATGCAGTAGGCAAAGAACATTTTCCGATATATCATTTTCGGGAAAAGGTGTTAAAATGGCCATGTTATCGTTGTCTCCTTTGGAAATCATACAAAACTGAAACTCCATATACTAATTGAAAATAAGTCTTTCAACGAACCTCTGTCTTTTAAGGCCTACATAATATTTAGAAAAAATGGTATCAAAGTAAAAAAATCATGTGTGACCAAGAAAACTTCGATCGAGATGACAATGTTAGCGACCAGTTATATAGAAAAGATCCGTTTGCCCTGTCCATATTAAACTATTTCTACTGATTGGCTTTATTATATGAAATACTGTGGATCTTGGGTTTAAGATATATACAGAGTCATAAGAACGCTTTATTCGATTATGATTTTTAAAAGTAGTTTTTATATTAAAGAAGTATATTTTAACAACAAGTGGACTTCAGTTGTATCAAAAATGTACTGTTAATATTTTCATAGTGAACATTTGTGAGCAGTTTTAGCCAAAACCTCTCACCCAAAATGGACCAACTCTGTTGTAATTTGCATAACAATAAGTTGCCCGTCGTAGTGCGAGCTGAATACTCACTCTGCAGTTGGGCACAGTTGAGTAAAGACGCAACATTATGTGTGGTGAATTCACAAGTTTCAGCTTTTATAAGATGTAGAAGCAAGTATATGGTAAGTAGCACTACTTCTTCAATAACCTCCCTCAATAAAACACAAGTGCAACCGAATGAGAGGAAATTTATTGTGGATATTAATAGCGCGATTTGTTGTAATATTATGTCAATCGTTACTTGTATGTCACTCAAAATGTCAGAATATGTTGGTTACAATGGTCTGGGACTACAAACGTACGGGAGAAATGGTGCTATCAGCTGACCATTGATGATACAATACGTTTGCTTGAAATCTTTCAAACTAGCTATATTTAGTTCTGCACGTTTCACCTGGGGAAAATTAGCAATTACATGTATCAAAATACATCATTTTATCATTATTATTATTACTACAAGAACAAGGGTCCACATAGCTATTAAAGTTCTCTTACTTGTTTCAGATTACACAAATCTTTTTGTGAGGTAAGTGTTTTTAATATAATACAACACACGTTTACGCACATGTCAATTGCTCATACAGTGATGGTTTACAGATGAAAGTTTTACGCAGGTTGACCACCGGCCGTCGCCATTGTGTCGTATTCTGTCCCCCCC
>NW_019773903.1:459442-519705 GCF_001039355.2 Lingula anatina | reverse complement strand
TTTTTTTCTCTCGTATCAGTGCAATCATACGAGTATCATTCATTTCAATCTACAAGCAAATACTAAATTTTCAATATATTATTTATTATATGACATCTATAATAACAGAAAACCACCAAGAAACAATTAAATATTAACTGGAGGGGTCATGTGCTCAAATAATAAAAGATAACGAGGAAATAGACATTAGACAAAGAATAGACAAAGAATAGGCCGACAGGCGATATCAGAAATGATAAATTTGAAAATTGGCACCTACAGAATTTACTCATTTCAATAATTAGTGCCATTATAATGAAACTGTTTTGTGTTAATTTCAAATTTTTCATTTATAAAATTTAAAATCATTTTTTAGATTTAATCTGAAGATGAAAAAATGCATTCTAAATAGAGTATAGTATAGGTTCTTACTTTAGTTTTGTGTATTTCAGATCGAATAAAAAACAACCCCCAAAAAAGCGCATTTATTTTCATAAATTGCTTGTCATTCACAATTGTAAATATTAACAATTGACTTACACAATTGACTTACACAATGCAAATTAGGTAGATAAGGTAGTTAATTAGCTAAATGAACAATCTTACCCGAGATTCAACATCGTGAAAATTGCATTTTTACTCTCAACTTTGAAATTTATGATTTGCAATTTATGCCATTTTTAAACTCTTTTATGATTGCACTATTGTATAATGAGATGAATTTTAAAAGACGCTGGATTGGTTCCAAATGAAACGATGTACATAGCATGCTCTAAGTTATAATTTAAAAAATATTATGATCAGTCCCTTCGGTATAATATAAAAATAACATATAGCATCTGCGGGTGCGAATGGATCGGGATCTGCGGCACGTTTTAAAAGACGTCTCGGAGACCATAAAAGCTTTAGTCAGGCGCACGTGCACTCTGAAGGATCTCGGCAAAGGTGTTTGCAGTTCTGAAATATCAAAATAACATTTAAAAGGCGATATTTCATTATTCGAAAGCAGAGAATCCGTTTAAAGATTAGATTAACTATAAAGGAAAGACCTTTGCTCATGCCGAAAAAAACACCAAATCTGAAAAGTCGACTAAACGGGGTTTGTATGCAAGATTTAGACGGCTAACATACACAATCAAGTCATCGTGAAAAACTTACACAGCTTTCTCTCGTTAATGTTCCAATTGACATCTTTTTTAAAACTAAACGATTGATCAGTTTGTTATGTAGACATCTGAGAAGGTCCACACTAATATATCAAGTACATATACTATGAACGAAGCTAAAATACGAAATGTGTTCAGGTGGCCTAATCACGTACAGTGAGTGACATTGAAGTGACAGCATCTGGGCACCAAAAATCAAACTATCTAATATAACTTTCTTCTTTACTGGCAGCACGTGCTTTTCAAGATTTTTAAAAATATCACTATGCAACTCTTCTCAAATACAGCCAACTACTCATGCCAACTTAAAGTTTAGAACGAGTAAAATAATAAGAAATTATTATGTAGTAGTTTGAACTCGTAAAAACATGAAAAGCTTTTACTCACATGACAAATTTGTTACAATTTTCGAAGCTGAATGTAAATTCCGGCCTCTGCGACTTCATCACACATATCAGCGTCCTGCCCTTACAGTGTGCAGCTGTCAAATGACCAGTCAAGAAGATACGAGTAGTGCGCACTGCGCTGAGCGACTTTCTGTTATGCAAATTACGGCGGGTTCGACACATTTTGATTGAGGGGGCGCTGTTGAAATCATTTTCATTTGAATGATAGTCTGGTTTATTTGAAGGCACAATAAGTATCCACCTCGAAAGAGGATTAGGCAGGGGCGGACCCTAGATTATTTGAAGGGGGGTGAGGGGGGGTCCGAAACCACAGGCCTCGGATGCGAAGCCTACCATCGCCCCTTTGGTGTGGGGTTCGGGGTTTGCTCAAGGGCCCCGAAAAATTTGTGGTGTTTTTGAGAGCAAACAGTGCCCTCTGTTGGTACGGTTTAGAACTATGATTTAGCTAGTCAAAATTCTAATTTCAAGAGGGGAATATTGATGTAATATATTTTCAGAAACCGAACGGGGGTGGGGGGGGGGGGTGTCAGGACCCCCTGCCCCCCTCTAAATCCGTCACTGCTTCCTAATAAGAGGGTAAAGTAGTATGAAATAGAGCAAACGAAAGGTCAAGCCTGGTTTGTGCAAATATTGCACAAATGTGTGTGTCACTGACATGACTCGAATGCTCACAATATTTTTTGTTTGTTTGTTTGTTTGATGTTTTGCGGAATGACCCGTAAGCGACTTAGTATGGGGTGATGCGAGGCCAAGAAGTCAGCCGAGAGCAAGAGTCATCAGAGCTTCGTCACCTACAGGTGATGTAAGGACATTGACATAATGGAGTGGCGCATGTTATTTCACTGAGTTAAGCTAAATAAAGCTGTTTATAAAGAAAAAAATGATATATTGTAACTTACGTTAAAAAACAAAGCTGATGTTTTTTTTTCTGTTGGACCCAAGACATTTTTCATTACATCAAAAAGAACAAAGTAAAGCAGTGGGGTAAATCTGTCACTAGGGTTTGTCAGCCCTTAGAATAGGGCCACCAAGACTATGGCACCGAATCGTGTATAAAGTTGGGTTGTTTGAAGAATAGAAGTCACGAATACAGACGACGAACATATTCACATGTTAGTCCGGAATTTATCAAGTGTCATTGTGAAGGATTCATTGTGGAGACGTCTTGTTAGCTGTGTTTTTTTTATTGTGAACTGGAGAGACAATGGGAATTCGTAGCAGGCTGCCTGAAATCACGGTACCCGAGGTGGATGTGGCGACATATTTACTGGATAATATAGATCTGTATGCAGACTGCGTGGCCTTGGTAATCTCTCTCTCTCTCTCTCTCTCTCTCTCTGTCGCCCCGCACTTCTCTCTCACACAAATTATCCATTAGCTTGGAAATTTAGGTAATAGCAGACGGAACAGCTACTCTAAATGTGCTGCATTATTTAATAATATGAAGAGCACAATTTTGTTTACATGGTTTTAGTCAGATTATAAAAAAAACTTCACTAATTTAGGTCATATATTGTTACAGTACCTGTCGCAATGGCTTAGATTTTTATGTATCTTTAGCTACATGTACTAGTAGTACTTAAAAAAAGTATGTCGTCAGTGGAAATTCTGCCAAATGACAAATCTTAGCAGAATGTGAGGTTAAGGGTTTTTAATGTTCCTGTCGTGAACACGTACACATCGCATCGCATCGCATTTTGCCTCATAACACCCTCATTTTCTGCATGAAGGTTGACGCCAAGACCGATACGAGATTCACGTTTGCTGACGTCAAGGACAATGTGCGCAGAATCGGCAGCGCGCTCACGCGGTTGGGGTTCAAGAAGGGGGAAGTAGTGTGCATGTACAGTTCGAACTCCCCCGAGTACGCTTTAATCGTGATGGGGGTTCTCTCAGTCGGAGGGGTCATCACCACTAGCAACCCTACATATACCAAGGGTGAGTATAGGGTGTGCATATTTAACAATAAACGCCACTTTTTGTTATAAAAAAAAAAAAAAAAAAAAAAAATATATATATATATATATATATATATATATATATATATATATATATATATATATATATATATATATATATATATATATATCATTCAACTATTAGGTCCTACCATTAATACCGTGTGATTGGGGAATTTAAAATGATTAAATTTTTTACATCTGTGTTAAAAACGTAGGCCTACGACTAGAGGTTGTTGCGATTTTGGTCTTGGATTTTTTTTCAGATTTTCTGTTCTTTTCATTAAGTCGCAAAAAATTGGCGGCCCAAGTATCTCTAAATTATGGATGTCATTTTTAATTTTTCATGGTAAGATGAACTAAGTAAGCAACTCCAGATTGTCAGACCACAGTATTTAATGGCTGCACCAGAAACCGCAGAGAAAGCCCTGCAAGCTGCCTCAGAAAATGAAATTAAGGTACGTAAAGTTCTCTGCTAAGTGTCAATTTTTTTGTGAAGTTTTGACTTTTCTATAAAGGTTAAGGGCGATGTTTAATTGAAATTTAGATTAATATAAGGTAAAAAAAATAATCGTCTAAAGAGAAAAGGGGAGTTAACTTAAAAGGATGCTTAAAGTCTTTTAACTTAAATTGGTAATCAGTATTGGGTACATACAAGACCAAATTGTCAGCAGAGATCTAAATTTGCGTTCTATTCAAAGCAATTTGCGTTTGTAACTAATTTTTTCTAGACAATTATATTATTTTCTTTAAGAATGTTTACGTATTCGGACACACCCCCGGATGTACGTCAGTTGATAACTTGCTTCGAGACGACGGCCATGCCTTCCCCAGTGACGTAAAGATCTCGCCGCATGAGGTCGCTATTATACCCTTTTCCAGTGGCACGACAGGCCTACCCAAAGGCGTCATGCTCACCCATCGTAACATAGTGGGGAATCTGCTACAAATGAAGTAAGGGGCAATTAAAAACCGATTAGATTGTCAATAATTATATTCTAGGTAAATGCAATACTATAATTGTCAGGGTCTATTTCTCTCTCTTTTCCTCTTTCTAGCTTTCTTAGCTTGCTCGCTCTCTCGCTGGCATTCAAATTGTCCAGCAATCCATGAATTTTCAAATGCTTCTAAGGACTTTTGTATTTTTCTTTTCTTTCCTATTATTGTAAAGAAATTTGCCAGTACCCGCTGTCTTTGATACTTACAAAAATTGTATATCCCAAGGTATTTGTTACGGCCACATATATTTATGTAACATGATACGTTTTCAGAGATTTCTTGTCTTATGGACGCCCGGGAGTCGACGGTTTTCTAGGATTCTTACCTTTCTTTCACGTCTTTGGGATGTTACTTATTCTCTTTGGTGGTTTGAAAACCCGACAAAAAGTTGTTTGCATGCAGAAATTCGATTTTGAAACATTTCTTGCTTGCATCGAAAAATACAGTGTAAGTTTGCCTCACCCTATCTCTCTCTCTTTCATTCTCTCTGGTAGATTCATCAACTCGGTTTGCAATTAGACATTTTTTATTTTTAAATAATTATTTTCATTTTTTTCATCAAAATCGTGTGTCGTCACCAACGCTGCTTACATTAATTTGGGTTGAGACCCCAAAATGCCAGGAAATAACGTCAACCATCTCGAGTTCAGTAAAGTGAAAAGACGTACTGAACCTATTCTGTTATTCTCTGTCTTCCTAGATCCGCTACCTGCTAGTGGTTCCTCCAATAGCCGTGATGCTAACTAAACACCCATTGGTTGACAAATACGACCTCTCCTGTGTCGAAGTAATTATGTCAGGGGCTGCGCCATTGGGCAAAGACATTGAACAGAAACTGGAATCGCGTCTGAGGACATGCAAAGTTGTACAAGGTATTATGTTTTATACCTTTTTTTACTTTATTATTCAAAACTATTAAATATTACTGTTTTTTAACTCTCACACGTTGTGGTGCAGTTCACTGTTGAAACGCACTGTTATTTCATTGATTTGATGCCATTCTCTAAGGAATCATACAAACTAGCAATAGCCTAGAAGTCCCATTTTATTTACCACCGCCATCAGGTTATGTTTTTGTCTTTGCTGCTTTGTAAGCGAACTGTGTAACTTTCTGAGTGCTTTTATATTTTTGCCACATATTTACTGGAATTTAACACTAACTCACGGAATGTCTTCGATAATATATTATTATGATAGGACAAGTAGGGATGTGTATACCACAGTACAAGCAAACAAGCGCATATGCAACTGCAAAATACAATGGTTTGAGAGAATCAATGAGGTACATGTACATGTATGCTGTGTATGTGTAACTTAAGACCTACATACATCCTAATATGTACTTGGAATGTACTTATCTATAAATTTAGGATACGGTGCGACAGAAGCCAGCCCGTCCTGTTCCTTGCCTCCGCCAGACGTGCGAACGTTTCGGTCCGGTTCCGTCGGCGTTTTGGTTGCAAGCACAGATTGTAAGGTAAATGTTTGCGTCCGCTGTCATTACGTCCTTGCTAGAGAAAGTTCTCTCTGTCTCTTCTCTCTCTCTCTCTCTCTCTTACACACACGCAAGCAGCTTTACATAAGTTACTAAAAGAAGTTACTAGTAAGGGGGTTTACTGAGGAGGAACACGGAACAAAAAATATTTAACTACTCTTACCCTCCCTCTGTGAACAAAATACATGTATATTGGTGGAACGTTTGTGCAGGTAATTAATGGATTGCATTTCGCCGCTCTTGCTTTGATATCAGTGACGTAGTCCACGTGTGGAATGATAAATGCAAGAAATGTTGCTTTTTTAATTGATCTTTTTGTAAAATAAATTATAGCAAAAAAAGTTAATAATTACACTTTTCGTTTGACAAGTAATCTTTTTCCTCAGGTTTTAGACCCGCAATCCGGAGAGGAACTCGGCCAAAACGAAGATGGTGAACTTTGCTTCCGCGGATGTCAAATCTTCAAAGGCTACCTGAACAATCCCGAAGCCACGGCTGCCGCCATTGATAAGGAGGGGTGGTTTCACAGTGGTAAGTTACCTTAGCAACTTTCTGTAGGGCCGTGATGGGGGAGGGTGTTATATCTGCCCGATGCACTAAGGCCTAATATACTGGTATTTACTCTCTGAGAAGTCAGGTAAGAACGCGTGTCATATTCATTTGGAAGTCTGAGGGCAAGAGTTGAGGGAGGTAGCTCAGGACATGACTTGCCGTCTGCGCCGGTACCTGCAGCAACCGCTTTCGTTGCCTCGTTGGGGTAGTCGGATTGCATTTTTTCATGTGTATATAGATTTAACGATGTGTTATCTCACAAGAGAGCTATTTAGAAAAAGACATCACTCTAGAAAAGTTACCATTTTGTTTTTCAATAAATGGACATTAATTTTCAGCAAACAATCAGTATTTATATCGTTTTAATAATAAATGTATTAGATCCAATTTTCTTCCTCTTGTTATTATACATGTTATGGTTCTGTAATAATAATGATATTTAAGGTGACATTGGCCACTATGACGAAGACCAGAACATTTACGTTATCGACAGAATCAAAGAATTCATCAAATACAAAGGGTTCCAGGTAATTCTGCACCTTATAAAGGGTTATTTATTAGAAATTGTTAAGTTAAAAAGGAGAATACTGAGACCGAGATCGAGATCGAAAGCATTTCTAATTACCAAGCTCATATTTAACCTACTTAAATTGTGACTATATCTTTTATACCCGCTAGGTGGCACCAGCAGAGCTAGAGGACTTGTTGTTAACGCACCATGCCGTCGCGGACGCTGCAGTAGTTGGACGTCCTGACGAGGACGCCGGAGAGCTGCCCATGGCGTTCATAGTCCTCAAACCGGGACAGACAGCCACTGAAACGGAGATTGCTAGTTTTTTAGCAGGTAACTTTGATAAACATTTTTCTTCTTCTCCTTACTTACTTTTGTTACGAAAGTTATTATTAGTATTTTTTTTTTTGTAATTTTGTTATGTATAATCTATAAAGTGGTTATCTATATAAAAGTGGAACTACTTTGGCTTTTGTAAAAACATTTATAGTTTTTTTTCATTTATGTGTTGAGCCGTCCATGTTGGGTATTATATATGGTGTGTTATATGGCATTTGTAAACTATAATATATATTTCAGCCAAAGTTGCCCCGATTAAGCGCCTTCGAGGCGGAGTTGAGGTTGTCCGGGATATTCCAAAGACTGCAAGCGGGAAAATCCTGCGTAGAGTTCTACGCGAAGAATTGCGAAAGAGGGCACTGCAGCTGAAAAAACCCTAGCTATGATATTGTAAACTTTGTTTTTTAAATTGTCACAATCTTTAGAGGTGACACATAAAACGATTATTAATAAAGCATGGACATATGACCATGGACTGCTCTCGGCACCGCCACTTTCTCCTTTTCTGTAACGAGTCACTTAAAAACAAGAAATCTAGAACCGAGCCACGAGTGGATCGCAATTTTGTACGTGGTTCTGCACTGTGCGTGGCACGCCTTGTCGACTAGGAGTAAATGTTGACAACGCAGCTAAATTAAAATTTTCCTTATCAAGCTCTAACGCCCATGGTCTGTTCTTTAATATGAACCGCGGATCACTCAATCCCTATCAACCTGAACACACATTTTCCTTATACAGTACAAAGAGTGGACAATATTAGCAACAGGCAGATTAATCCAACAGCTGGACGTGGAGACATATGCCTGTTGAACACTGCTTTGGGGAAAAAAGGCTTATAATATCAATTAAGTTGTGATTTACTTTCAAACTAGCTGAACTCTTGTTGCACATGTTATATACGTATAATTACCAGTAACTGAAATCACTCTGAAATGAACCAATCGCAGTAGTTACATCAGAAATGGATGCTACAGCCCCTAAAAAATAAGAAAAGACATACGGCACACTGTAGTGCCTTTAAATGTTGTTGATGGAACTCTTGGTAGAGCCTTTTGTCTGCCATTTTGAAAATTGTCAAATTTACCGACCTGATAGTAGTAAAAATAAATGGTTGTCAGATCTGTGTTCAGCATCAAATTTCCTTTTAGAAATACACCTTTTCAAAGATTTTTTATTTACCTACCCACGTATTAAGATAGTGGTACTTTAAAAATAGCAATTGGGCCGTCAAAAAATTTGATTTATTACCAAATTACCAAATCATGTAAGTTGTATAAAGTTGGTTCGTTTGAAGAATAGAAGTCGCGATAACAGACGACACACGTTCTGGTATCTTAGTCCTGAACTTTTTGAATACTTTTGTGAGGCCGTCTTATAAGCTGTGTTGGTATTGTGAACTGAAGAGACGCTGGGAATTCGCAGCAGACTGCCTGAAATCACGGTACCCGAGGTGGATGTGGCCACATATTTACTGGATGATTTAGATCTGTATGCAGACGACAAATCTTAGCAAAGTGTGAGGTTAAGGTTTTTTATGTTTCTGTTGTGAACATGTACAGCTGCAATTAATATTCTCTCCAGCAAATGGGTATTAAATGCTACCTTTAAATTAGTAATAATACTGATGCAACTATGAAGATCTACTATAAAGATGTAATTTGTAATCCGAGCATTCGGCCCCTAGGCCTTCGTCAGGGATTCAAAAAATTAGTAGCCTAAGTAGGCCTATTATAACTTATTTACATGTACTTCTTAAAGATCTATACAGTGATTTGATATGAATCTACCTTTATATCAAAACAGTGAGTTGGTTGAATATTACCAGAAGTGCATTTCTTTATGTTGACCTCATCAACATTGGTATTCTGTTGATTGGAATAGTTCAAACCTTTTAGGGAAAATTCATAATATGTCAGTGAAATTGAACTTAAAATGGGATATTAGACCTTGATGCCAAGTTTATTTTCATTTTTCAAGAATGACGAATGTCGAAAAACGATTTGGTTTATTCCCTCCCTCGCTTTGTTGTCAAATATTTTTCTCTGCATAGTATCATATTTTTTCTTGCCTTAAACACCCTCATACTCTATATATAGGTTGACGCCAAGAATGAAACGAGATTTACGTTTGCTGACTTCAAGGACAAAGTGGGCAGAATCGGCAGCGCGTTCACGCGGTTGGGGTTCAAGAAGGGGGACATCGTGTGCATGTACAGTTCGAACTCCCCCGAGTATGCTTTAATCGTGTTGGGGGTTCTCTCGGTAGGAGGAATCATCACCACTAGCAACCCTACATACAGTGAGGTAAACCCGTCATTATGTCAGCCCTTGTTCATGGTTGTTTTCCGATGTTAAGTTAATGTTACTTTAAAAATAGCCATAGGGTCACCAGATATATGACACCGAATCTTGTATAAAGTTGGTTCGTTTGATTAATACTGGTCGCGAATACAGACGACGAACATATATACATGTTAGTCCGGAATTTATCAAGTGTCATTGTGAAGGATTCATTGTGAAGACGTCTTGTAAGCTGTGTTGGTATGGTGAACTGGAGAAGAGACGATGGGAATCCGTAGCAGACTGCCTGAAATCACGGTACCCGAGGTGGATGTGGTGACATATTTACTGGATAATATAGATCTGTATGCAGACTGCGTGGCCCTGGTAATCTCTCTCTCTCTCTCTCTCTCTCTCTCTCTCTCTCTCCAAAATATCCATTAGATAGGTAATTTGGGTAATAGCAGAAGGAAGAGATGCTCTAAATGTTCTGTGTTATTTAATAATATCAAGTACACAATTGTGTTTATATGTTTTAGGTCAGATTACAAAAAACTTCACTTATTTAGGTCATACATTACTTTACAGGCGGCATTACAGTAGCCTACCTATCGCAATGACTTAGATATTTATGTATCTTTAGCTACATGTACTAGAAGTACTTAAAAAAAGAAGTTGTCAATGGAAATTCTGCCCAACGCCCAAGCCTGTGTGACGCGAGAGAAAGTGGATGCGTTTGGAGTTAAGATGATGTAGTCACGTTTAAAGTGCATGTTTATGCACTGTTGCTTATATTGCCAGGGGTTTCGAAAACTAGGGGCATATGTTCATCTGTATTCATTTCACCTCATACAAGCCCTGGTAAGCGATTACTAGTACCGAGTTCATGAAGTGGAACGAATCGCTTGAATTGTGAGTTTTAGGCGACGAATCTGAGCGGAAAATGAGGTTAAGGGTTTTTAATGTTTCTGGCGTGAACATGTACACTTCGCATCGCAATTAATATTCTCTCCAGCAAAGTAGGAGACAAATGTCACCTTTATATCAACACGCTGAGCCTAGTAGTGCATTTTTTATGTTGAATCTATTTCCATATCAGCATACTTCAGGTCTTCTCCACATCAGGAAAACTGCGCATTTGAAGCGACAGAACATAACATTTATTTTAATTCCGCGCCTACTCAAAATGTTATTTATGAAGGAAGTGGATCCATTTTCTTTCTTTCTTTTTGTTTTGCAGGAATGATGAAGAGGGTTTGACCTCTCCTTCGCTTTGCAGTCAAACGCTGTTCTCTACAAATGGAAAACACCATATTTTACTTTACTTTATAATATCCTCATTCTCTACATGAAGGTTGACGCCAAGACCGATACGAGGTTTACGTTTGCTGACGTCAAGGACAAAGTGCGCAGAATCGGCAGCGCGCTCACTCGGTTGGGTTTCAAGAAGGGGGAAGTAGTGTGCATGTACAGTTCGAACTCCCCCGAGTATGGTTTTATCGTGTTGGGGGTTCTCTCGGTCGGAGGGGTCATCACCACTAGCAACCCTACATACACAACGGGTGAGACGATGAATATACTGTATGTGATATATATATATATATATATGAATAATGATGTGAATATTTTAAATTTAACACCACTTTAGGCCAAAAATAATAAATAAATAAATAAGCCGTTCAAATATTACCATTAATTCCGTGTAATTAGTGAATTTACACTGGTGAAAATTTATATATCTGTATTTTAAAAAATGATTTACGCCTGGATGAGGGTTTTGCGTTTTTGGTCTTTTTATACGTTTTCTGTTCTTTTCATTTAGTCGCAAAAATTTTGCGGCCCAAGTATCTCTAAATTATGGATGTCATTTTTAATTTTTCATGGTAAGATGAACTAAGTAAGCAACTCCAGATTGTCAGACCACAGTATTTAATGGCTGCATCAGAAACCGCAGAGAAAGCACTGCAAGCTGCTTCAGAAAATGGAATTAAGGTACATACAAACATAAATGTTTTCTATTTTTAATTTTTAATATTTTTTTGTGAAATGTTGGCTTTCCTACAAAGTTTAGTGGGCTACCGAAAACTAGATTATTATAAGATAAAAATAAGATAAATATCAAAAGAGAAATGGGGAGTTACGGGGAAATGATACTTGAAGTCTTATTAAATCTTTAATTGGCAACCAGTTACGCTACCTATATTGAGCACATGCATGACCTAATTGTCAGTGGAAATCTAAATCTGCGTTCTAGTCAAAGCAATTAATGTTTGTAAATAACTATTTCAAGACAAATACATAACTTACTTTCAAGAATGTTTACGTATTCGGAAACGCCCCCGGATGTAAGACAGTCGACGACTTGCTTCGAGACGACGGCTATGCCTTTCCCAATGGCGTAAATATCTCAACGCAAGAGGTCGCTATCATCCTCTTTTCCAGTGGCACGACAGGCCTACCTAAAGGCGTCATGCTCACCCATCGTAACATAGTGGGGAATCTTGTACAAATGAAGTAAGGGGCAATTAAAAGGCAATTAGATTGTCAATGTTTGTATTCTAGGTAAATGCAATGTTACAATTGTAAGGGTCTATTTTTTCTCTTCCTCATTCTGGCTTTCTGTGCTTGCTCGCTCTCTCGCTGGCATTCAAAATTTTCAGCCATCCATGAATTTTCAAATGCTTCTGAGGACTTTTGTATTTTTCTTTTCTTTCCTATTATTGTAGAGTAATTTTGGAATACATGCTGTATTTGGTACTTTAACTTACCAAAATTGTACATCCCAAGCTGTCTTTGGTATTTTTACTTACAAAAATTGTACATCCCACACGTACATATATTCTTTACCGCCACATATATTTATGACACATTATACGTTTTCAGAGATTTCTTGTCCTATGGACGCCCGGGAGTCGACGGTTTTCTAGGATTCGTGCCTTTCTTTCACGTCTTTGGACTGATACTTATTCTCTTTGGTGGTTTGAAAACCCGACAAAAAGTTGTTTGCATGCAGAAATTCGATTTTGAAACATTTCTTGCTTGCATCGAAAAATATAAGGTATCTTTGCCTCACCTCTCTCTCTCTTTCTCTCTCTCGGGTAGATTTATCAACTCCGTTTGGAAACAAAAATTTAATTCTTAAATAATTATTTTCACATTGATTATCAAAAATGTGTGTCGTTATCAACGCTGCTCACACTCATTTGGGCTGCGACCCCAAAATGCCAGGAAATAACGGCAACCATCTATTCAGTTATACTCTGTATACATAGATCCGCTACCTACTAGTGGTTCCTCCCATAGCCGTGATGCTAACTAAACACCCACTGGTTGACAAATACGACCTCTCCTGTGTCGAAGTAATTATGTCAGGGGCTGCACCATTGGGCAAAGATATTGAACAGAAACTGGAATCGCGTCTGAGGACATGCAAAGTTGTACAAGGTATTTGTTTTTTATACCCTACTTTATTATTCAAAACTATTAAATATTCCTGTTTTTTAAATCTCACAAGTTGTTGTGCAGTTCACTGTTGAAACGCACTGTTATTTCATTGATTTGATGCCATTCTCTACGGAATCATACAAACTAGCAATAGCCTAGACGTCCCATTTTATTTACCACCGCCAACAAGAAAGTTATGTTTTCTTCTTTGCTGCTTTGTTAGTAAACTGTGAAATTAAGAAGCTATTGGCGAATTTTAATAAAATTTTTGGGATGGGTCAGAAATGGGCTAACTAAGAATCGATTAATTTTGTCATTTGTCAATTTATAATGAGAATTGCGCTGAATTGCTTGAAGTATGCGCTTTCTGAGTGCTTTTCTATTGTTTGCCAAATTAAAGATGCACGTATAAACAGTATTGGCGTGCATGACATTTAACTGGAATTTTACTCTAACTCACGCAGTGTCTTGGATAGCATATTACCATGATAGGACAAGTAGGGAGTAGGGGAGACCGGGGCTAGTTGGACCCAGGGGAAAGTTGGCTCCCCATCAAGTCTCTTTAATAAAGGTACTTTAAGATGCTAAATTATTTCATTTAGACTCACTGCCGACGCCTTCTTCGCACTATTGGATACGGTCACTTTACAAAATGATGTGATCAATTATTTTACCCCATAGTCACTTTGTCATAAATTGATGGGGGGGGGGGGGCAACTTACCCTGGGTTCCAATTAGCCCCGGTCCCTCTATGTGTATAAAAGCAACAAAGTATGCAGCTGCACTATACAATGCTTTGAGTAAATCAATGAGGTCGATATATGCTGTGTATGTGTAACTTTTAAGTTAAAATACCTACATACATCCTAATATATATACTAGGAATGTACTTATCTATAAATTTAGGGTATGGTGCGACAGAAGCCAGCCCGGCATGTTCCTTGCCTCAATCAGACGTGCGAACGTTTCGGTCCGGTTCTGTTGGTCTTTTGGTTGCAAGCACAGAGTGTAAGGTGAATCTCTCTCTCGCTACTAAGGCGGTTTACAGAGGAGGAACACGGAATACGGAACAAAAAGCTTTTAACTACTCCTACATGTACCTCTCTCTGCGAACAAAATACATGTATATAGGAGAAAAGTTTGTGCAGATAACTAATGGATTGCATTTGGCCACCTTTGCTTTTATGTCAGTGACGCACTCCACGTGTGGAATGATAACCCGCCAGAAATGTTACTTTTTTATTGATCTTTTTGTAAAATAAATTGTAGCAAAAAAAAAAAGTTAATAATTACACTCTCTTTTGACAAGTAATCTTTTCCCTCAGGTTTTAGACCCGCAGTCCGGAGAGGAACTCGGTCCAAACCAAGATGGCGAACTTTGCTTCCGCGGATGTCAAATCTTCAAAGGCTACCTGAACAATCCCGAAGCCACGGATGCCGCCATTGATGAGGAGGGGTGGTTTCACAGCGGTAAGTTACCTTAGCAACTTTCTGTAGGGCCGTGGTGGGGGAGGGTGTTATATCTTCCCGACGCACACTACAGCCCAATATATTGGTATTTACTCCCAAAGAAGTCGTGTTAGAACGCGTGTCACATTCATTTGGAAGTCTGAGAGTATGAGGTGAGGGAGGTAGCTCAGAACAGGACTCGCTGTCTGCGCCGGTATCTGCAGCAACCTTTTTCGTTGCTTCGTTTGGGGTAGTCGAACTGCATTTTTCGTGTGTTTATTAAATTTTACGATATTTTATGTCACTAGCGAGTCATTTAGATAATGACACCAGACAAATACTCTCTACGTAATTTTAACAATGTTCTTTCCCTCTATTTATGTCGTTTTTATAATAAAGTTATTACATGTTATCGTCTTGTAATAATAATATTTAAGGTGACATCGGCCACTATGACGAAGACCAAAACATTTACGTCATCGACAGAATCAAAGAATTTATCAAATACAAAGGGTTCCAGGTAATTCTGTGCCTTATAATGGATTATTTAATCGTTAAATGCTAAGTTAAAAGGAGAAATACTGAGAACGAAATTTAAGCATTTCTAATTACTGTGCTCATATTTGACCTACTAAAATAGTGACTATATTCTTTTATACCCGTTAGTTGGCACCAGCAGAGCTAGAGGGCTTGTTGTTATCGCACCCTGCCGTAGCGGACGCTGCGGTAGTTGGACGTCCTGACGAAGACGCCGGAGAGCTGCCCATGGCGTTCATTGTCCTCAAACCGGGACAAAGAGCCACTGAAACGGAGATTGCTAATTTTTTAGCAGGTAACTTTGATAAACAATTTTCATCTTCTCCTTAAATACTTTTATTGCGGAAGTTTAGATTATTTGTAATTTCGTAATGTATAATCTACAAAGTTGTTTCACAGGCTGCTATCTCTATAAAAGTGGAACTTCTATGGCGTTTGTAAAATCATTTATATTTATTTGTTCAGCCGTCTATGTTGGGTATTATATATAGCTTCTAAAATAGTATTTGTACAATATAATATATATTTCAGCTAAAGCTGCCCCCATTAAGCGCCTTCGAGGCGGAGTTGAGATTGTTGAGGAAATTCCAAAGACTGCAAGTGGGAAAATCCTGCGTAGAGTTCTACGCGAGGAATTGCGAAAGAGGGCTCTGCGGGTGAAAAAAGCCAAGCTGTGATATTGTAAACTTTGAGTAGAAAAATATTGATACCATCTTCAGAGATGACTCATAAAACGATCACTAATGAAGCACATGCAAATTTTAATAATAGAGGACGCTGGGATGCACTGCTTATGGCACGTGGGAAGACAAGTTTAAAATATCTATTCTATACCAGAGGTTAATTTGCAGGATTTAACGGACAAGGTCAGAGAGCTTTATGTCATCTTAAATCCACAGGATTGTAGCTTAAACATTCCTGGTCAACTCTGCCAATCTTCGTGATAAATTCTTTTTCAGGATGAAGTTACGCCCTATATAGATTGCTATCTCGATCACCACAAGATAGAAAGGTGTTAAATTGACGATTAAAGCTTTGAGTTGCTTTTAGTTGCTTATGCATTGCAACGAAAAAATATATAAGCCGATGTTATATATTTTCGAGGGTTTTTATTTTCTTAAATCAAAACAAAGATACATGCATTATATGCATAATAATTAAATGCAGGAAAAACCTCATTTCCGGCATCCGTATGAAAATGAAGGGTTACAATATCCTTAAAAAGATGACGCTGCGATGCACTGCTCATGGTACGTGGGACGACAAGATTTAAATATCTATCCTATACTAGAGGTAAATTTGCAGGGTCTTTGCAAGGTCAGATAGCTTAATGTCATCTTTAATCCACCCTCTGCGCAGGGTATGAGTAAGCAAAATTTGCAAATAGGGTAATGTGAAAACGCAAATGATTAGTGTCGAATATAAGGGGTTTTATCCATTTACTTGTATTTATTCATAAAGTGTGTTGTATAAAACCCGTTTCTATAGAAGGCGTGCTAGTAGTAAGAAAGCGTTTCATTGCAAAAAGTTCCTGTGCTAAATAAATTATTTTGATCAATAGTTCATTATTACGACCTCTATCTCAATTACGAGCGAAATGGTTGAATATTACTGTGACATTTTTCTTTGTTTGACCTCATTGCAATATCAGCACTTATAAATTATGCTTCACTTTGCGGTTGTGCCTCAGGGGGGGTCTCGAACTGCATTGTGGGAAATTGAGAGTGCAATCAGTAAGCAGGTAGACCCTAACCAGCTCAGCCCTAGCCTTACCAGCTACAACTGCCGTGGCGTATCTAGGGGGTGTCAGGGGGTCCTGACCCCCTCCTCTCCTTCGATTTCTGAAAAAAAAAAAAATCACACCAGTGGTCCCCTCTTGAANTAACATTCTTAGAAGTGTCGCACTTTTAGCTATGTGATTAGTTTCACCGGTCCCATAAGTTTATTACAAGGCTCAACAATTTGGCTTAACACTTCCCCTTGTAAACGTGTGGAGCTGGTGAAGGCGTGGAGCAGTCTGCTCGAACGCTTGGTGTCCTTCCTTGCAGTAACGCGTGCTTATTTAAAATAGGCCTATTAAAGATGCATACAAAGTCAATTTTTTGCTCAAAAACCAACCAAATACCAGTATATAGTTTCAAAAAGCATAATTAAAGAAATTGCCAGAAGGCATTGATTAATATTACCCGAAAAATGATATTTGAATGGATTTTTCTGTTAGCTTACTATCCTGTATATACATGGGGCAGAAAAGTAGGTCACATACACTGTAAGTAGGTTAAATTTCTGACCAAAAATTAAAAGAGCAGTCTAAAGCTCTTTTATGGCTGGTCGAGTGATTTATTCAGTTTGTCCCTTGGCATGTCGACTTTATTTGAGGCGTATAAGAATCTAGTAGAGGTGGTTTCTTGTGTTACTGGCAACCCACGCTCCACCGATACTCGGTTCATATGTACCTTTAAGTAATAATCCAAATAACAAATAACGTTTTCACGATAGTTATTCTGGTAATGGTATAGAAGAACATTATTGTAACGTTATGGGTGTTTTAACCCCATGCAAAATGATGTACAGTAATGTTATAATTTGTAAAAAGATTCGAAGACCGTTTCTACAAAATTTTATGATACATGTAACGTCATTTTGTGGAGTTTTATCAGCGTGTTTATAACATTCTGGAAAAACATTATATAATGTTTTGAAAACATTTTTCATATAAATAGCCAAAACACGTCTTATGCTGTTTGAACTACAGTAAGTGGTTAATTCCAAAATGGGCTTGGGGTTAGTCGGCGACTATTCGGACTATCGGTACCGAAATAACCAGCATGTGATGAAAGCTTAAATAAAGTATTATAATGAATACCCCACCATCATCCTGATGTTCTATTGTTCATAACTTCCGGAAAAAAATAATAGATATCAATACCGTAACGCATTTTATCAAAATATGGAGAAAGGTGTTTTAAAGTAAAAGTGATAGTTGTTTCGTGCCTTTAGTGAACTAGTGAATTTTCCTAACCTGCTTTTCAGAAATACATTCCAATAAACTTCCTCGCAAGGTCAGCTAACACAAGGATGAATAAGTACAACTGTAAAGATGATAGTGGGAAGTAAACGATGTTGACAGTTCACTGTGCCCTGTTATAGAAAGAAATAACTATAGCAGTTAAAGGTGACCGTGAGTTCGTGTGTGTGTGCGTGCGCGCGCGTGTGTGCGCGCGTGTGTGCAACTAAAACAGTTGAAACCCTTAGCAATTAAAAGTTAAACAAATACACCCTACATTTATAAGCCGTCAAACGCGTCATACTGCTAAACACAAGCGTGTAACATGTTAAGAAGCTAAGCATGTTAGGAGCTAAACGCGTGGAAAAAGTGAGACAAAACAGGCGCTTAGAAATGTGTTTAGGAGCTAAACACTGTTTTTACAGTGTATACTTGTTTCATTAATGCATCGTTTGAAAAATACACTTTTAGTGGTGATTGCATGCCTTGAACAAACGCGTGTCACTGCAAAAGTGGGGGTAAAAATAGAAAATTAAGTAAAACAATAACTTGATGAAGATACTTTTTATACACATAATTAATGGACACTGACGGTTTACTGGTAAATGATTATAGCGGTAATGTTTTAAACATTGTCAATATCTTAAAGTCCATCATTAAAATAGTACTTTACAAAATGCATAAACGTTAAATCTGATTATATAATTCATCATCATCATCATTTAGAGCCTATAGTGTTCCACTGTTGGACAAAGGCCTCAGCATGCTTTTTCCATTGTTTCCTATCCTAAGCCTCAGATTTCCAGTTATATAAAATTATATAATTATATAATTACATTCAGATAATACAGTAAATCAAAAGAAATGAGACCAGTTATCATGAAATATCAACAACAATAATTACAAGTAAAATTTGTGTTACATTTTAATGTAAAAGGTTCTAAAAGACAGTTACATAAAATATGAAATGAACATCAATTAAATTGTTATATTAAACATTTATAAAATATACATCAATTAAATTGTTCTTTCAAACGACAGAAAATGTTTTAACGCGTATTAGCACTCATTTTTACAGAGATCAATGTCACGAATAGAGTATATAGTATCTATATTCGAATCATGACTACTTCTTTTTCCAATTGCAACAATACAGCCTTATATGCACAGGCCTACCCAACTACCAGACTCGGCACCTAAGGATCCTGAATTAACCGGTATATCGGACCACACTACCCGTTTTCAAGGTGTGTGTCAGATCGCATTTCGGAGTATCAGTCAGAACATCGACAGGATGAGCCCACGCACGGCTGTCACCTTGACTGGATAGAAAACGATTGTCGTAAAATTGCTATATGATTTTAAAACCAGGTGCATAAAATTGAAAACCACCAAGAACAACGAGGCATCTTAGAAAATACACTTATCTTTATGGTGTACACGGATTGTTCATATTTATTCTATAATCGCGAATCCTCTTGTTCATCTCTTGACCCCACCCTTTGCCTCCCCAGTGCCGGTTGACCATTTGACCCAACCCCTGCCTGTACAAAGAAACGCTCAACCTTCTTCCACAAAGGCCCTAAACAAATATGAATAAAGGCGCATACGACGGGTCGCATGTTAAGCATAACTAACTGCACCCACTGTGCAGCGTAATCAGACACCGGATTGTTCTTTAAATGCAAGAAACACGACACTGTGAACGGGAACCAGCGTATGGCATCGGATAAGGCAATTTCCAAAAAGCAGCAAATACTGCGAAAATCAGTTAGGGATGACGGAGATCTCAGAGAACCCAACAAATACATAAAAACTCCTTCGAAAGTAGTTAGAGAAATTACAGACATTGATAGATATGTGATTTCAAGCGCTAAAGAATTATACTGTATTTCAGTCATAAGACTGCTTAAAACGAAAGGATAACAGGTACCAGTATGGATTTCTACCTCCATGGACAAAAGAACACTAAATGTTACTGACACGGTGAGGACAATAATTATGCCAATGCACATTGTGCACTTTAACACATGTGATTTTTCGATTCCAGCAGCCCGTAATATAATCGCCTGTATAGCAGCAAAAAATACTATTAAAGGAACACAAACATGAGGAAAGATGTAGAAAAACGATGCAACGTGACACGATGGGCTCCTCCGCCAGGAATTAGACATGTTGGAATAAGTATCTGTCATTCGCATACTGTTAACAAATATTATCACAACTGGTATAATCGTTTGCATTTCAATAACATTCAATGCAACAGCAACTTCTTTCATCGGAAACAGTCCTTCAAAACTAAAATGCGATTTTAACAATCCCAACGAGGACACCACAGAAAGAAGAGCCATACCAAAATACGAGTACTTAATTACTTTATCCATAAACATATCTGAACACGACGCAAAAAAATCAACTTGAGACTGACATAAATTTGGTTGAGGATACATGCAGCAGACTCTGAACGTATCTGCAATTAAAATGTCAACATCACTTGGTGCCTCGTCCTGTTTAACTTCCAACGGGTTTCCAGACAGATCAATCGCCTTCACTTTGTGCCAACCACAGAACAACCATGTATTAAATGTCTGGACAAAGTTTTTCGATATATTTAAAACACCAACGGAGACGTTATAAAACGAACAGTTGCCCAGGACAAGCAGTAGACCAGCTGACAGATCAAGATACTGCAAAGCAGGAAGATTGTGGAAAGAGTGGCGCGGAACAGTAGTAATTGGGTTGTTACTTATGTTCAGCACTTGAAGAGAAATCATATTGGAAAATGCACCACTTCGGATGATGCGGATATTGTTTTCTGAGAGATCAATTCTGCGTAGATTGACAGGGTCTTGAAACATGGTTTTATGAACTTCCACCAGTGAGTTGTTTGATAAGTCAAGATATAACAGTCGCGTGCAGTTGTCCAGTGTGACCTCTGATATATGATTATCTTTTAATATGAGACTCCTTACCATATCTCTTCCTATAATAAGAGGCGCCTCAGTTAATCTACTCTGATCAGAATTTGGTGACCTCTTGAATACTGCTCTGGGGCAAATTACCGAAAACCCTTCACAAAAGCACTCGGGTGGACACTGAAAACCATAGAATACTTCATCATCTTGCAGTTTACATTGAGGGATTCCGTCCCGCACCTGTCTCTGTGGCAAGCAATTATGCTGTCCCCGACATCTGTACATACCTGGGCAGGAGTAGCTGTTACAGGCTATTTCGTCACTGCCATCGTGACAGTCTTTGACCCCATCACAAACTGATCTGGCAGGTATGCAGTACGACGATGGGCATTGGTGATATAAATCTGTGGGGCATGTGAACCCGTGGCATAATGGCGACGTTATGGGGCCAAAAGAAATAATTGATCTATTGTCAATGTCCAAATCAAATATGGGGCGAGACACGTTTTGTACAAGGTGCTTCCCAGTCCTACAGGTTGATAATATGTCATACTTATTTCTTTCGTAGAAGCAAGACGCGTTCTTATAGAACACCTGGGTATTACTGTATCTTTGGTCGGATAAAGGCTCACCGAGGAAAAATGATTTTTCGTGATAAGAATATTTGTCGCAGGTGTGGTTGTGACACGTCCTGTTGTACTGATTCCCACAGTGCTTAATCGATGTTTGTTGTAACAACCAGTCATCTATCTCGTCTTCTTCAACGGGCCCTAGACAGTCTACCACGCCATCGTGTATCTGAGAATACTGGATAATTGTACCAGAAAAACAAGAATAGAATTTCTTCCTGTAGGCATTTGCGCACTGTGCTTCATCTGAACCATCTTTACAGTGGGGTATCAAGTCGCATCTTTCGCTCATTTGAATGCATTCTCCACTGCCACAGTGAAATTGATGTGCGTTACAAGGTGGATAGATACAACCTATTTCGTCTGAGTTGTCCGCGCAGTCAGTCACTTTGTCACAGAATCGGGACAAATGAAGATTATGTCCGTCCTTACAACGCCCGAAATGAAGTAGATGACAGGTGGCAATTTCATCACTTCCGTCTAGGCAATCTTTTCGTCCGTCACACCTAGAATCTATAGCAACACACGTACCGTCTCCGCATTCAAACTGAAAATCAGAACAGGTACCATTTTTGGTCGTTTTCGACGATCGTCGCCGCACACTGCTTTCCCTGGCGTATCCTGGGTATTCGCATATTACAGTGGCTGCATGGAATTCTTGCGGGCAAGGAATCATGATCCAGTTGGACGAGTAGTGCGGATTAGTGACAACCATAGCTGCACATGATATACCATGATCATAAACAGGATGTCTAGTGTTGAGAAGATTTGATCTCGATATGAATGCAAAGTCGTTGAGAACATTTTTTGAATATTTAGCCGCAGTTCGAAAGCGTTCCTCTATGAACAGTTTGTCATAGCTTGGATGGTACCAGTCCGAAAATATAAGTGGTGTGTTGTCTATCCAGCTGAGCACGTTCTAAAAACAGGTAACAGAATTAGATAATACGTATATACACAAGTACATGCTAACATTAAGACTTGGCCCTGTATGTTTAAGATGCCAATCGAGAAACCAAACCTTAAACATTATAATTCCAGGCAATATATACCGAAACAAATTGCAACAGAAGTGATTTTTCCGCAATGAATTTATTTGAAGTTCCCAAATTAACATATTAATGTCCAACGAAATTTTAACATGGGAAATATTAACAAATTCAATATGGATGTCATTTTTATAGAAGTTTGAGGGTTTCATTACATAAATGCTAGGGGGATACAGTGTGGGGGATACAAAGGGAGTTTGTTTCTAGCTGTTTTCCACATCCCCATCTGTGTAACCTTGTGTATTTTTAAAGGTGACATATAAAGTATAACTACTAAGATTTTGTGAGTATAAGAAAATATTATTGGTACCTTAGTGTTGCCGTGACGGTACGTTTACAACTCGGAAACTGTCTTGGAGTATATAATGTTATTACTGCATAAATAAATGTTAACAGAAACTAAATTAAGTTCATTTGAACCAAGTAAAACTGAAACTAATGCAAGCTTAATGAAAACTAATGAAAACTAATAAAAACATAAAACTATATGATCCCGGTAGACCCGTGTTGCTGAAACTGAAAATGTGAGGGCGGGATCTCAACTTTATACCTTTGTGTCATGTGACTCGAACACATCTCACTGACTACTCTCACTTGTCACTACTACTCGTGTTGCAGTCACACTTACTCTGTCAATCGTAAAGAATCATGTGCAGACATCACGGTAGTAAGTGGTACCAATTGTAGGCAAACAAAACCTGTAATATTCTAATTTGAATATTTTAGAAACCAACAGACATGCTTTAATGCTGTGAGAGATGTTTTGAATAAAGTGCTGTCAATTAAGAATGATATAGTCCTTAATCAATCAGTAGACACATGTCGCATGTGCAAGTGAAAATTTGCAATTTCGTAACAAGTTAATGTCAAAGTGTTACCATGCCTGTTTGGATGTTTTTTAGATAAAAGCGAACTTTGGGAGCGTTATTTGTAATGATGCAGATACGAGAACTGTTACATTATGATATTATATATGTACATTAAATGTATATTAAATGTATATTAATTGAGGACAAACAATGCTTAAAGATGGAAACATATGCATGTTATTATTATTATTATTATTATTATTATTATTATTATTAATTTTTGGCAAATCCGCTATATTACTAAGGTGTAAAAATTATGCGTCACGCAGCATTAAGTACAGACGCTCGGGGTTCCCGTCAAGGAGAGTTCTACAATGTGCATTGTTATTTCATATGCAGAACAAACGTTTTCCCACTTTAAAGTACTAAAAATTAAATTATTCCATAGTTTTATTGATGAAAATAGGCCGCGGCAAGTATTCTTCGAAATTGGAACTCTTTTCTTGGAATAGTTGTTCATTGCTACAAGTAGATGGATGTGTGTCTAGATAAGGTAGGGAGTACTCTATGGTGATATGTTACTTAACTGCTTACCTGTTTTTCTCGCCTAAGACCCAAGAACAGAAGGAACCGGTGTTTGACGTATATCTCCAAAAACCACTGCGCATTAATTACAGTTTGATTCAAAACGGCCTTTAAAGTGAAATCGTCCAAGGCGGTCGGTAGGTCGCCTCCACTGGCCATGCACAGCTCACGTGATCTTAACCAGGTAAGGGGCGGTCTGGCATCTCCGGACTGTAATTCGGTAAGTAATTTATAGCATTTTCCAAAGATACACGACACATTGGTACCGTAATGAAAATCTTCAGTTAAGCTGTCAGAGATGTCAACATAGTTTTCTAGATTGTAAAAAAGGTCAAGGTCTGCTGCCAGCTCAGGTTNAATATTTTAGAAACCAACAGACATGCTTTAATGCTGTGAGAGATGTTTTGAATAAAGTGCTGTCAATTAAGAATGATATAGTCCTTAATCAATCAGTAGACACATGTCGCATGTGCAAGTGAAAATTTGCAATTTCGTAACAAGTTAATGTCAAAGTGTTACCATGCCTGTTTGGATGTTTTTTAGATAAAAGCGAACTTTGGGAGCGTTATTTGTAATGATGCAGATACGAGAACTGTTACATTATGATATTATATATGTACATTAAATGTATATTAAATGTATATTAATTGAGGACAAACAATGCTTAAAGATGGAAACATATGCATGTTATTATTATTATTATTATTATTATTATTATTATTATTAATTTTTGGCAAATCCGCTATATTACTAAGGTGTAAAAATTATGCGTCACGCAGCATTAAGTACAGACGCTCGGGGTTCCCGTCAAGGAGAGTTCTACAATGTGCATTGTTATTTCATATGCAGAACAAACGTTTTCCCACTTTAAAGTACTAAAAATTAAATTATTCCATAGTTTTATTGATGAAAATAGGCCGCGGCAAGTATTCTTCGAAATTGGAACTCTTTTCTTGGAATAGTTGTTCATTGCTACAAGTAGATGGATGTGTGTCTAGATAAGGTAGGGAGTACTCTATGGTGATATGTTACTTAACTGCTTACCTGTTTTTCTCGCCTAAGACCCAAGAACAGAAGGAACCGGTGTTTGACGTATATCTCCAAAAACCACTGCGCATTAATTACAGTTTGATTCAAAACGGCCTTTAAAGTGAAATCGTCCAAGGCGGTCGGTAGGTCGCCTCCACTGGCCATGCACAGCTCACGTGATCTTAACCAGGTAAGGGGCGGTCTGGCATCTCCGGACTGTAATTCGGTAAGTAATTTATAGCATTTTCCAAAGATACACGACACATTGGTACCGTAATGAAAATCTTCAGTTAAGCTGTCAGAGATGTCAACATAGTTTTCTAGATTGTAAAAAAGGTCAAGGTCTGCTGCCAGCTCAGGTTGGGAGTCAGCGGGGAGAGGTTCTAAGACAAGACAGACTGTCCACGCACTGAGAGTGTTCCAAGTGTATTCAACCAAGGCATCGACGTAATCATTAATTTTCAAGATAAATGTCGGTGTGCTAGCGAGTATTCCAGCTGTGGGAGCTTTGTTATGCCCTTCACCTGAAACAGATGTGGAATGTTCTTCTATTTTAAGCTTGAGTTCAGTCCCATTGGGCCGACATTGTCTTATTCTGAATTTCAGCGAATAAAAGCACCATTTGCAATACATGTCCTTTTTTAATGTTATTGTATATGTAATTCTGGTATATTGTCGTCCACAAAACCCGAATAATGCACCTGTAGATTTAGTAACCGTTTCGTTGCGCGTTCTTACTTCACTAGTTTCAAAAGATGCTTCCGAAATCTCTAAATTAGTTTTTGACCACAGATCATTGGTAAAAGATAAAGATGAACAAAAAGTGTGAGTCTTTATAAAGTAATCGAAACGCCTTGATGTTGTTATTTCGAACACTTTACCCTCAAATCCTTTGCTGTGTGCTGTGTAAGAAAGGATACATTGTGTTCGAAAAGAATCCCGCCATCTTTGTTCAAAATATATCGCCATTTGAGTATCAAATGTGAAAAACGTATACCGCTGTTCTAGAATCACCAAATAAATTAACAGCATTCCACGAACTTGACAATCTGATCTAATCGGCACTCTCACATTTTCAATAAATTCATGGCCAGAACTTCCATTATATCTTGTTTGGCATGTGCTGTTACTGCCAAAATACAGAAAAGCAACGGACTGCTTGTCTGATTCATTCCAGTGCACAATATGGCTGTCTTCAGGCCTATAGGACAAATTGAATGTTATGTTACGTTTAGGTATTAAACACGACCCATTGACATCGTCAAATCGAAAACAGTAAAATATTACACGTGGTCGACTAAAAAAGATAACCGCCTTGAGTTTTTCCATACCATCCCTGTAGTCCATACTATTGTAGTTGCAACTCGGCCCGACCACCGCCAAGTTATTATGCAAGTCACTGTAACCAGTAAATACTATCCCAAAGAACGGGCAATTTTTTCCAGCCACTTCGTACGGGATGGCAAAGGGTGATATCAAAGTGCGAAAGTTGCTTTCTAAACTCACCGTGGAATTTGAGAAAAGATCGATATCATAGCGAACTAATGATCCAGGGGTTACAGTTAAACGAACTGAAGTGTGGTTACTGAGGTTTGTACAAGACGTGTCCAGGCTGCCGTTGGCATTTCTAGAATATTGGCATAATGCTCCAGGAATAATGTTTCTTTCAAAAGACGTGTAGCGGGCAACAAACACCCATGGCGTGGGGTCCGGTGTGTGTCTTTCCTCAGTTAAGTTAAAAAATGCATTCCAACCTATTGTGCGGATGGAACCATTTTTCAACGGAATTTGCGTGTCAGTCGGATACAAAATTATCCTGGATCCTGGGGGACCTTCATATACGTGTAACGTATACGGCACAGAGATGTTTGAAGAAATGTTTGAATACATTTCCCAGTGCAGTAAAATTTGATCACCACCTGGAGCACTGATATGAACGTGATATTCCACTTTACTATTGCACTGCGTCGAAATGAGCGCTGTTTTTGGATGAAACTCACCTCGACGTGAAGACAAAACTGTAGGTAGATGAAACTGATGACAGTCTGAAAATACTGCATGAGATTCGATTTGAAATCCGGAAAATTGGTCCTCATGATTTGTGAAAAATTCCACGCAGACCTTATTTCCGGGTAGGATGAGTTCCGTTGAGTTGAGATATGTCAGCTGTCCACAAAATTTACCGAATAGACGGGAGTCATTACATGAGCCGATAGATATGGAAAGATAATCGTTGCAATATTCTAGTGAGAAATTGTTAAATCTTAACCTTACCCCGTTACCCTCAGTAGTAGTTATCTCCCATCTCTGTCTGAGCTCCGGTGGATAAGAACCTTGGCCAAAATTTGGACTTTGAATAACACCGCATATCCAAGTGTTGTCCTTAAATGATGTGCCACCCCCTCTACGTGTATTCGTTAGCCTCCCACATTCGTTCAACGCACACTGTTCAATTAACGTCCACGCTTTATAATCCGTCAGCGCCGGTAATTGCAACAGAGATCTCTTCAAGCATTCGCGAATTAATGAACGCGCATTAGACGATGGTAAGTGATTAATGTGACCTTTGAGACCACATTCGGAGAAAATCGTGTAAATTGAAAGGAATATGCACCACGTCTTTTTGATTCCCATCGCCAAATCTCAATTTGACTGCCGCTTAAGTAGTGCTGCACGCATCTGGCACGCGCGAAAAAGCGCCCCTCTTTAACTTGTGTAATCAGTAAATGGGCTCAGTGCAATCTGATAATGGTTCTTTTATTGATTCCGATACATTAATATTTAAAACAATGAGACAAATGTGTTAAATAAAAGAGGTGAAATTCATTATTTGGTGTTCATTATTTGGTGTAGTGGATATGTGTATTATGGCTGTTTTAGAAGACGCTGTCCCGTTGCCGTACCGGCCTAACGTGACAGGTTCCCAATAATTTGCCCAGGCAAGCCTCGCCTTAAATTTTGACTCACTTACGTCAGGCCAACCCTAACTTGTATAATTAAATGGAGGATGGACCCTCTGTTACACGGATCCTATGTTTCGTCACACCAGTCTCAAATTTTAGTTTCAGTTTTTTCTTCTTTTAATCTTGTTCCCAAGTAGTCTTTTATTATTAATGAATTATGATGTAATTAAAAGTAATTAAAATGATAATCTTTTTAAGCTCTAGCATATTTTTACGAAGGTTTATGGCCAAACAAAAACAGTAGCGTAATGAAATATGTAAAATAAGTGCACATGTATATACTTAAATATAAATTGTAATACACGGGCAGTCACAGATGAAAGCTGAGCTTTGCTATTAACATTGACATCTGATTTATTACACATTTCTCTCATTTAGATAACAATGTACTGTTATTATTAGGCCATCTCGCTGGACCATTTATTGTATCGTGTCATGCTTTTTTTTTGCCTTGGAAAAGTAGCATATTCCCAGACGGAGACGAACCCATGCTCTTCAGCTTCGTAGACGGGCACTCTAATTCATAGGCCATCCGATACAGATGGATGCTTACGATCACATCTTCAAAAATGGATGGCTTCTCGAGTTTATCCAAATTTTGAAAGTGAGGACCTCATTAAGGTTGTTATTCCAATTCCTATCCTGTATTCGCCTATTAATATAATGTCAGTTATCATTTAGGTCTGAAGTAAAATCATAGTTGGATATACTAATAAAGAATAAGAATAAAATGCACTTTTATACCATGGTAGACCGAAAAAATGACCTAGGCCTTGGCTTGTAGGGAGGTTTTTGCCATTGCATCCCATAATTACAGTATTTTGGCAAAAGTCACTTAGTACTAATAGACATTTTTAGAATAGTAACAAGTTATAGCAAGGAAGTCCACTAAGTATCCAAGCAGGCTGCTCCACGCGTTTAGCAGCTCCACACGTTTAGCAGCTCCACGCGTTTAGCAGCTCCACACGTTTAGCAGCTCCACACGTTTAGCAGCTCCGCGCGCTAAGCAGAGGAAGTGCTTAGCCAATGTGTTTAGTTTTGCGAAAAACTAATTATAGAATCAAACGTGTAACATTGCCAAACATGTGTAGCATTTTTTCTGTGGCTTGAAGAGCTATCGGCGTTTCTAAACGCGTTCAAGTGCTAAACGTGTGATATATGTGTTTAAAAGCTAAACACTGTTTTTACAGTGATGATGTAATCAGACCCTGCTTAACCCAGCAGGCAAACGACATTGATTCTACGTTGATTCAACATTGATCCACCAAAATTAACGTTAATTCAACGGTGAATCAATGTCGTTTTTCTGCTGGGTAAGGTACCCGAGGGAATGAAAATGTATGTTCTCACCAGTTTTTGGACTGCTCACATGGCTGAACAGTCGCATTTTCTAAATTAAGGAAACACATTTTGCTAGACTATGCTCAACCTCAAAACCACAATAAAACGTGACGAGTGGTTATAGTAAGGTCGGACTCGGGTTTCTGCCGCCGTCCAGTGGGACACAGAAATGCCGTGTAGGTAAAAGAGCTCAACTTTGCATGTTATCAGGCGCAATTCTCGAAAAAAGTCTATTTCACACAAAAACAACGATAGCTGAACGCACAAGTGTGCTGATAGTCCATTTTGTCAAAACTCATTAAGGGGTAAATATGACAACCAAGGAAGCTTATGCTATGTTATATCTACTTTTCCATTTAATAAGATTGAACAATAGGAAATGTAATTTATCTCATTTTCTATGAATTGTCTTTCATGGACCACTTATTCTTATCATTATTGGTACTCAACCATATAGGAACACTTGGTGCAGGCATATTACAACATGAATCATGTATACTAGGCAGATATTTCTATTGTCCTAGGCAATTTACTGAAGAGTATCGGTTTTTGTGAACGTTTCCTCTTCATTGTTCCGTTTGGAGCAATACTGAGATTAATTGATATCGATGAGCTTTTAGTAGTAATGCAGGAAATGGTGCAACATCTATCTGTGGTGGTAACCAAACGAATCCAGAAATAATTGGTTACTGTTGATCCTTGACATAATCTTTCTGTCATTACAAATCTCAACGGACGCAAACTGACACACAGTTCAATTCAAAGTCGAATTGCATACACATAATAGGCCTCGTATACATTTGTTATTGGTTATCCGGCGAACTCATACTTGTCGTTTTTTTTTCACTTTTATTAGAAAGGCCCAAAACCACACATTTACATACCCCTTCAACCCCCATGGTAATAAGGCGCACATTTGGTAAATTGCTGTGTGGTCTCCCATAGTCTGCCCTATTAAAAATTCACAAGCACCCTGCTACCAAGAGAATAAACATCAAAGTTTTCAACAGTCTTTGGACTGTTCACATGGCTGCACGTCTGCTCAGTCGCATTTCCTAAATTGAGGAAACAAATTTTAAATGAAATAAGTTATCAAGTATTTTTTCAAGCCCATTCAGCTTGCGTGATTGAAGAAAGAGATGAAAGCCCCGTAGAGGAAAGCTTTATTATGCTCTCTTGGTTAATGCATGTTTCTAAAGGGGTTGAGATCTATTGCGTCTTTCAATGATCGTTTTATTGCCATTTGTTTCATAACGATGATGAAATGGAATAATCACTGTATATTTAATACGCATGTTCCAGTAGGTTTTTTTTTTCAGTCGGTTGTTTAAACTAAATTGGACATTTTTATTGAGATATTCAACAAATATAATTTCAAATACATCTCAAAAGGTAAAAAGCCAGGATTGCATCCCTAAAAGGATTGAAATCTATAGGATGTGGTTGCATACGTTACCAAATAGCGTGTTGATACACCATAATGTNGCAAAATATGGTTAAAAATATTTGCGGGAGCATCGGCTCACTGGCTACCAACCTTGGTCAAAATCAGGGGTCATCGGGGGCACTAGCTATGGGGCCCCGTATTTTGTCCTGCTAATATGGTCTGGACATATTTGGTGCCCCCCCCCCCCCGATGGTCCCCGGCAGAATGCACCAGTTCCCATAGTGCCCCCATGCGCATGCGCAGTCCCTTGTTAAATTCGGGGTTCAGTAAAGGAAACATGTACACAGTGTGAGACCTAGACGAAAGTTGGCATACTTTTGGTGATTTATATTGAGATGCTCGCGACTAGTAATTTTTACGTTTACGCCATGCAGTAGAACATAGCTTAGAGGTGACCCACATTCTCAAACCGTTTTGTACATGATCACGAATTTTGAAAACAGTTAAGGGACTATAAAGAGAAGAACTTTCAAGAATTTACTGTTACAAAAGTATAACAGAATGCACCGTAGTGTCAAAGAAACCAGGCCCACTACTGTGTAATATAGCGTATTTTGTCATGTTTGTCAAAATTAACGCCAGGCTTGCAGGAGACTATCTATTACACTGATTATATCTCGGCGACGCGGTTTAATAGCTAGGCCCCTGCAGGGCTGGCGCTTGTGGTCGGCGGGTAGACCATTAGGGTTTTAGCGGTATTGCTTTCAAGTGAATCGACCATATTTGACCAGCCCAGTTAGTCCACGGGTCATCTGTTCTGAATGCTGCCATAGGGCACGTCTTATAAAATAAATTTGACTCTAACACCCCATTTCCATAGATTAGATCGACCTACTTAAGATCGACCTAACTCCCTGGGGGTTCACGCTAAATAGCTGTCAGCCCGGCGGACACGAAAGTTAATTACCTCCTTACAGCTTGTAGTAGACGGGACGGACATTTAAGTCGGATTATCTGAAAGTAATCTAGTGAGACTCCCCGCGGGGATAGATCGATCTAAAATCTATGGGAATAGAGCCTAAGTCTTAGTTGTGGGGCTTAAAAATCAATATTTTATACATTTCTAAAGAAAACTTCGTGGGTGTGTATTCTAATTGAAAAAAAAAGGTCAAAATACTTTGACCACCGTCCCAAATTGAATCAGATATGAGGTATCTTGCTCGTGTCGTGCCCCTGGAGATCAAGATGCCAGCCGACTCCCTCACAACCTATAGTTTGGCGTCAGAAATAGCGATCAATCATGATTTGTGTCACCGGCATTGAACTATCAAAACCCCTATTTGTTGTTGCCAATGGCAGCATTCATGTTCGGTACATAAACGTGCAGCAACCTTACCTGCCTCCAGACTTTGAGGACTACGTGGTTTTTTCTCAACCGCTGAAATGATTTAAATGCAAATTTATTATTGTTATTATTTTTTTGGAAAATTTTTGGGACACATTATAGCACATGTTAAGATTCCAATACATTGTCTATTTACAACAGCGCAACTTGTTTTTTTCTGCATCACTTACTTGTAAACCAAACACGATATGGTTTCAGCTCAATCTCTTCGTCAGATTTCTCTACGCATACACGGATGGCATCTGTTTTTAGAACGGTCTCTGCTTCTATCGGAATTTTGCGTCTCTTATCGTTTACCCTGATAAAGTAGCCAAAATGCATTCTGGGACAGTATGTCTCTTGAAGATAGGACAACTCGTCTTCCACTGTTTGTCGTGCGTTGAAGTATATGTTACGCTCAGCGTTATCTATCACTAGTTCAATGTCCTTTTCTGCAGTGAAGAGATGAAGCACAGATGTTTTGTCTTCCAGACGGAAGGAGGCGTGGTCAAAACTAACATCTGGGATGCCATTTACACAATGGTAAGGTTTATACTTCCTAAATAGACGGATGATCAAACGATGGAACAGCCCCGGAGGAAAGAAACCGTGAGGAAATGAGATGAATAAAGATGTTTTTAGAGCAATCTCAGAAAGCTTATAATCCGCCAGGTCATTGTATTTCAGCATACAAGGCACGACGAATGTTCTCCTTCCAGGCTGTGAGGGTGGCATCCTTGGGGATTCAACTGATTCAGATATGTCAAATATCAGGTCGAAATGCTCCATCAGTTGAATTACTTCTGTCTTCTTTTGGTCATCTTTTTCTCCTGCAAATACACATCAAACACCTCCTCGTCTAGTTCTCCTTTTTCCAGACCTAGTTTCAGAAAATCCAGGCGATCCTCTCCACTTTTACTGACGGGCGGGGTCATGATTTTAGAAAAAAGATCTGCCAACCACTGTGGATCCAGTATGACGACATTTTCCAGTCCATCAACTTTGAAGTGTAGGACGTCTCCCAGACGGTGATGGTAAGGAATGAACATTTCATGTAACTCGGCCTCAAGGATCCCCACTGAGCGCGCTATTTCACGCAGCTCTTTTATATCTATGATTGGCTTTTGCTCACTCTTCTTTGCCAAATCCATTTCCAGTTGGAACCATCTCACTGGGTGCATTTGATTGTCACTGCTAAGACTACAAAGATGCTCGATCGTTTCTTTAATTTTACTAAACTCTTCATTTTTGGCCAAGTTACTTATGGCAAAGGAAAGGTAAATGTGTTTTTTTAGTTCATGCTTGTCGTCGAGATAGTCCCTGAGATTTCCAATTATCTCCTCAGCAGCTTCCTATAAATAATACGGTGTGGGTGGAAATTAGTCTTCAATTTCAAAATGTTTTAAAATGCCAAAGTTATTGNTTCTTTAATTTTACTAAACTCTTCATTTTTGGCCAAGTTACTTATGGCAAAGGAAAGGTAAATGTGTTTTTTTAGTTCATGCTTGTCGTCGAGATAGTCCCTGAGATTTCCAATTATCTCCTCAGCAGCTTCCTATAAATAATACGGTGTGGGTGGAAATTAGTCTTCAATTTCAAAATGTTTTAAAATGCCAAAGTTATTGTAAGGGTTTATAACAGAAATGAGTTTTCCTTCATCTTATTATTCAGTAATGAATCTACCTCTGAGCTGATTAAAAAATAATAATGCCCTTGAGATATATATAATAACAGCGTTTATATTTCTCATTGTTATGTATAAGCATAGGTCAGTCAAATCCTTTTCTGTCAATTTATTTTGAGGTGAGATAGCAATCGTTATTGGGCCTAACATCATCTTTAAACGAGATTTTTTCACGGGAATTGGCGTAGTTTCAAGTCTATGGGCTTCAATCCGAAGTCGCCATTTTGGTTTGGATATTTTGTATGGATTATGAACATTTTCATTAACTAAAGGCATTATATGCTTTTTCAATTATTAAATATTAACAAAGAAAAAATTGCTGCCAGGGTTACTGCGTTGAAACGGTGTTCGTGGGTGCTCAGGTAAATAAAAACAGAGTGAAACCGTTTTTTGTCATTTTCACCCCAAAATCGCATGTGTGTAAATGTTAATTAACTTAATCACTAAACACTGAAGATTCATCTGTTAAACAAAATAATGTATGTAAGGCTGTAAATAAGGAGTTTTTGGCAAACGCTTCGAATATCTTTTAAGTGGCTATTGCAAAACAGAATACATTTTCCTTAACAACACTATTCAGAATATCTATCTAACAACACTATTCATATCTATTTAAGAGACGGGGGATAGCTTGTGCATGGGGTTTTAAAATCGGAGAGGGGTAAAGGGGTAACTAAGAGATAAAAGAATTATTAGATGAATTAAGAAAATGAATAATCACCTGTGAAGGCAATTTGTCCTTATGAGTCCCAATAAGCAAAACGTACGGGCTGACGTTCTTGTCTTCTTCCTTCAATTTTCCAACTGTGTGCATATGGATAGAGTTCAACCAATACACTATAAACTCTGAAACACGAATAGGAAGCGTTCGGTTAAAGATGCCTGTTTATCACAATGTATTTAACCAAAAAAATCCGACATGGTCACTTTCGTTTACTCAAAGTAAGACACGGCATAAATTGCTTATGCCCCCCTTACACTGGATGGCGTCCTCTCTGCGCCTCGTAGCAAGGCCTTCTTTGAGAGTAAAAGAATAATTCTTTACATGTCGACAACCGACAGCTCATTGAGCATTCATTTTACATCCAAAGCGATGTTTACCTCCTTTCTACGGCCATACCGATGCCAGTTTTATGCTCGCACAAAGGACGCAGAAAGAACGTCGTGCAGTGTAAAGGAGGCTTTACAGACCTCAATTTAACAGGGGACCTCACAACAACCTACTCAGATATAAATGTAAACCCCATCATACCTTTCACCGTCTTCTCTCTTCTGTATACACGGATTTTGGCATCGAGGTCTACGTCAAGCCGAAACACCAACAAGTAGATGTTTTGCTCTGAGAGGAACGTCTGGTGCGTGGTGTAATAGACATCTTGACCAGCAAAATCCCAAATTGTGATCTGTTTCTCGGGATGGACAGGTTCACCTTGAGCAAGCGACTCTATTTTATCCAGTAGTCGCCGGTCGATATTCTTGCTGTAAATTTCCTCTACGAGGAATACAAGCAGATTAGTTCCAAAAGTATCGTTAACAATATAATTAATGATGTACGTTCAAGTTATCTATTTGCCAATACTTGCCTGGACATACACATGACATTGTCTCTTTTTACGAAATGTTCCCCTTGTGTCTTACTCTTTCATAATACACAGAAATAAACCTAAAAATAAGACCATCGGCAACATCAATTCTCACTCACTGTTCTACTACATGTATTAACAAATTAACAATAAATGCAGAAAAACCCAAAGAAATGGTGTTTGACTTTCAAGAGATGGACATAATACAACACCCTTTGTGCTATGTGATAAATAATAAGGGGTTTTGATAGTTCAATGTCGGCGACACAAATAATGATTGTTACTCACCTGCAATTCTGTCAGGTGAGACACTGCCACCAGGGGGAGCGGCTGTAGAATGAAGAAAGCGGTTAAAATGAAATGTATCACCTACTCAAGCACAGGTTTCATATGTTGATATTAATGACCTTTTTGACATTTTGCTCTTGTCGAAGTTCAAGTTGTGCCAAAACTATTCGCCGGTACGCCCACTTGCAATTCAGTACAATCTCCGATTATTCTAGGACGTGTGGCAATATACATGTATCTGTTTATTTTCCAGGGCTAGTGAAAAATACAAAATGGATGATAATGCTAATAATTCAGAACTTGAAATTCTTCAAAATTTAGACTTATCAGGCATGACCGAGCGCTAATAATAAATCAAAGTCACTTTAGAATATACATGTAATTACGATGCAAACATGATGGGTTAAAAATGCTTTTCACAATTAACAATTATTATTTATTTTATTACACTGAGTCATATAGTACACACACTGGACAAAAGAAGTGTCACCTCCTAACTCAGAGTAATGAAAGTAGGCAGATCTTGGGTACTTATAATGCCTGGTCTACTTATAATGTGACTAATGAGTATAAAACCGCTATACCATGGAATTGTATTGTTGGTCTTGTACATGTACAGCNGTTACAGTAAGGGTTTATAACAGAAATGAGTTTTCCTTCATCTTATTATTCAGTATTGAATCTACCTCTGAGCTGATTAAAAAATAATAATTCCCTTGAGATATATATAATAACAGCGTTTATATTTCTCATTGTTATGTATAAGCATAGGTCAGTCAAATCCTTTTCCGTCAATTTATTTTGAGGTGAGATAGCAATCGTTATTGGGCCTAACATCATCTTTAAACGAGATTTTTTCATTGGCGTAGTTTCAAGTCGATGGGCTTCAATCCGAAGTCGCCATTTTGGTTTGGATATTTTGTATGGATTATGAACATTTTCATTAACCAAAGGCATTATATGCTTTTTCAATTATTAAATATTAACAAAGAAAAAATTGCTGCCAGGGTTAATGCGTTGAAACGGTGTTCGTGGGTGCTCAGGTAAATAAAAACAGAGTGAAACCGTTTTTTGTCATTTTCACCCCAAAATCGCATGTGTGTAAATGTTAATTAACTTAATCACTAAACACTGAAGATTCATCTGTTAAACAAAATAATGTATGTAAGGCTGTAAATAAGGAGTTTTTGGAAAACGCTTCGAATATCTTTTAAGTGGCTATTGCAAAACAGAATACATTTTCCTTAACAACACTATTCAGAATCATATCTATTTAAGAGATGGGGGATAGCTTGTGCATGGGGTTTTAAAATCGGAGAGGGGTAAAGGGGTAACTAAGAGATAAAAGAATTATTAGATGAATTAAGAAAATTAATAATCACCTGTGAAGGCAATTTGTCCTTATGAGTCCCAATAAGCAAAACGTACGGGCTGACATTCTTGTGTTCTTCCTTCAATTTTCCAACTGTGTGCATATGGATAGAGTTCAACCAATACACTATAAACTCTGAAACACGAATAGGAAGCGTTCGGTTAAAGATGCCTCTTTATCACAATGTATTTAACCAAAAAAATCCAACATGGTCACTTTTGTTTACTCAAAGTAAGACACGGCATAAATTGCTTATGCCCCCCTTACACTGGATGGCGTCCTCTCTGCGCCTCGTAGCAAGGCCTTGTTTGAGAATTAAAAATAATTCTTTACATGCCGACAACTGACAGGTCATTGAGCATTCATTCTACATCCCAAGGGATGTTTTTACCTCCTTTCTACGGCCATACCGATGCCAGTTTTATGCTCGCACAAAGGACGCAGAAAGAACGTCGTGCAGTGTAAAGGAGGCTTTACAGACCTCAATTTAACAGGGGACCTCACAACAACCTACTCAGATATAAATGTAAACCCCATCATACCTTTCACCGTCTTCTCTCTTCTGTATACACGGATTTTGGCATCGAGGTCTACGTCAAGCCGAAACACCAACAAGTAGATGTTCTGCTCTGAGAGGAACGTCTGGTGCGTGGTGTAATAGACGTCTTGACCGGCAAAATCCCAAATTGTGATCTGTTTCTCGGGATGGACAGGTTCACCTTGAGCAAGCGACTCTATTTTATCCAGAAGTCGCCGGTCGATATTCTTGCTGTAAATTTCCTCTACGAGGAATACAAGCAGATTAGTTCCAAAAGTATCGTTAACAATATAATTAATGATGTACGTTCAAGTTATCTATTTGCCAATGCGTGCCTGGACATACACATGACATTGTCTCTTTTTACGAAATGTTCCCCTTGTGTCTTACTCTTTCAGAATACACAGAAATAAACCTAAAAATAAAAGACCATCGGCAACATCAATTCTCACTCACTGTTCTACTACATGTATTAACAAATTAACAATAAATGCAGACAAACCCAAAGAAATGGTGTTTGACTTTCAAGAGATGGACATAATACAACACCCTTTGTGCTATGTAATAAATAATAAGGGGTTTTGATAGTTCAATGTCGGCGACACAAATCATGATTGTTACTCACCTGCAATTCTGTCAGGTGAGACACTGCCACCAGGGGGAGCGGCTGTAGAATGAAGAAAGCGGTTAAAATGAAATGTATCACCTACTCAAGCACAGGTTTCATATGTTGATATTAATGACCTTTTTGACATTTTGCTCTTGTCGAAGTTCAAGTTGTGCCAAAACTATTCGCCGGCACGCCCACTTGCAATTCAGTACAATCTCCGATTATTCTAGGCCGTGTGGCAATATACATGTATCTGTTTATTTTCCAGAGCTAGTGAATAATACAAAATGGATGATAATGCTAATAATTCAGAACGTGAAATTCTTCAAAATTTAGACTTATCAGGCATGACCGAGCGCTAATAATAAATCAAAGTCACTTTAGAATATACATGTAATTACGATGCAAACTTGATGGGTTAAAAATGCTTTTCACAATTAACAATTATTATTTATTTTATTACACTGAGTCATATAGTACTATGCAACATTTTCCATTAAATGTAAAATGCAGCTGTATATGGCTTTCAAAAAGTATTTTTCATTTAGCTACACATGGGTGTACAATAGCCAATAAATTTGAAATAAAATACAAATCCCTGTAATATTTTGCCAATTTGGTAATTTATTGATGTAATTTTTGAAATTATTATACTCTCAGTTTTAATAGTTATATAATTTAGAACGTACATTTTTTCAAAATCAAAATACAAATTTACTGGAATTCGGTTGACGAGTATATTCCAATGAATGCACTCTCTGGAGGTACATGTACACACACTGGACAATAGAAGTGTCACCCCTACCGAACCAATACTATGGGGGAGATAAATGACCGCGGAATGATATGCTCCTGGTATCATTTTAGTAACATCAAATTTCACAAAAAATCACAAAATGAGAACAAAATATACATTCTACCAAAATATGCAGTTTCAAGTCCAAAATTAGTACTTAGTGGCATAGCCACGTGACCTAATAATAGGTGCCAGTCTACGAGGCAAGGATTCATATAATTGTCTGTTGCGTTCAGGGCTTATGCTGGCCCAAGCATGAAACACTGAATATAACAGAGTTTCTCTGCTGGTTAGACGGGCATTTGTCAAAAGTTTTGACATATCATTCCACACATTTTCTATTATGTTTGCATCCGGACTCTGGGCAGGCCACATCACCCTGCGAATGTCCTCTTGGTCAAACCAATCATCAGAGGCAATTTGTCTCTTGATCCAGTGTTTCTGTACCGAGACCAGACCCTCTGCACGGTTCTGACTGAACAATTCAATTGTATCGATATTCTGACATGGTTTATATTCCGCCTTTTCAGGTTAATAACTTGCACCTATAACCGTTAGATAATTGCCTGTATCTTGTCATATTGGAGGAAGACAGGAATAACATTTGCTGAATATGTACAAGACCAACAATACAATTCCATGGTATAGTTATTTTATACTCATTAGTCACATTATAAGTAGACCAGGCATTATAACTACCCAAGATCTGCCTACTTATATTACTCTGAGTTAGGGGGTGACACTTCTATTGTCCAGCGTGTGTAGATAATGGCCTGCCTGTTACCACAAAATATGTTATAATGACTGTAATATATGGAATATGGGATAATAACTCTTCGTGTGAGATCTATATTTCACAATAAAAACATTGTGAATAACTCATAGAAATATAAAACATTCTGTTTTACCACAAAAACGACACTTACAGCTATTATTCTGATATCTGGGCTTGTCTTTAGACCACGTGACCTCCTTTGATGGCTAATCTCTTAAGAGATTTTAACAAACACCAAAACTTTTTAGAAAAAAACCAGGGACTAACTTTGAATGTAAAAATGGATTCATTAACCATTGGTTAGTATGGGAAAATTGTTGTCTTCTCCAGGAAAATTCATTTTTGGCCAGAACGTAGAGTTATTATCCCTTTAATTTATGAAATTAAATATAAATGTCTGATTCCAATCACACAATAAGCTATTAAGACAAACGTGCACCTGTCTGTGCTTGCTGCGTGGCGTCCCAAACATCCTCTTCCAACTCTCGGGATTCCGCTGATGGCGGTAAGTCCGCTTGGACTGTCTGGGAAAATGTCTCTGGTTTCTGTATTCCAATTGCCACTTGTTGTACAAATTGGACTTCTGGATCATCTGAGAAAATACAATTTATACCGTATAATCTATCCCCTCCCCCAAAAAAGAAAGAAATGCAGGATTTTGTTATGACCACAATGCTCAAATTGGCCAAAAAAGCACATCTAATCTATAGAAAACTACTGTTTCATTTATGCATGAAAAAGCCCAAGTTGTCACCGTGGCCAGAGTTCATCCAAGGCGTGCCTCCAATTGAGCATATCTGTGATGTGCTGGGCTGATGACTTCATTACCGCCAGCCACAGCCTTCCAGCGCCACAGAGGTGCACCGTCATAGAGTTAAGAGCAGCACTAGTGGAAGAATGGAAAAGGATGCCCCGGGTCTGTATTCGGAGTCACGTACGGTGTTAGAGGAGGATGTTATTAGCCTGTATTGCATCCATGGAAGTGCACACATGTTACTGAACAATACACTACCATTTATCCAACCATATTTTATGAAAAATGTATTAAAACCATAGATGTAAAACTCTGCGTTTCTATTTTGACTAGCGAATCTAAATGTATCCTTTCCTAAGTAAAGGTATGGCCAATCAAGCTTCAGCTTTACACACTTTATTGTTTACAGATTAAACCAGACTAAGTTTCACAAGAATATTAAGAAGACCAAGGTTCCTCGGAAATGACAGTATCGTAGTTGTATTCGAAGAAATTTGCCGAATAACCTAAAAAGATATTTACGAGTACTAGGGGTGCTTAAGGTTTTTGTCGTTTTCAAACGTAGACAGCATACCTTCAATTCATCACTGATGGGTTTGAAGTAAAATGGCATATAATTTTTGCATTCCGTTGTTATGCCCTTGATGCACTTAAGTGTCATACCCTCTTTACCTTTTCCTTTGACCCAACATGATTGACCGGCTTTGTGGACGATACACCTGTGACGGTATATCTTCAAGCCTGGTGTACACGCGTCTGTTTCCTCGTCACNGCTTATGCTGGCCCAAGCATGAAACACTAAATATAACAGAGTTTCTCTGCTGGTTAGACGGGCATTTGTCAAAAGTTTTGACATATCATTCCACACATTTTCTGTTATGTTTGCATCCGGACTCTGGGCAGGCCACATCACCCTGCGAATGTCCTGTTGGTCAAACCAATCATCAGAGGCAATTTGTCTCTTGATCCAGTGTTTCTGTACCGAGACCAGACCCTCTGCACGGTTCTGACTGAACAATTCAATTGTATCGATATTCTGACATGGTTTATATTCCGCCTTTTCAGGTTAATAACTTGCACCTATAACCGTTAGATAATTGCCTGTATCTTGTCATATTGGAGGAAGACAGGAATAACATTTGCTGAACATGTACAAAACCAACAATACAATTCCATGGTATAGTTATTTTATACTCATTAGTCACATTATAAGTAGACCAGGCATTATAAGTACCCAAGATCTGCCTACTTTCATTACTCTGAGTTAGGGGTTGACACTTCTTTTGTCCAGTGTGTGTACTATATGACTCAGTGTAATAAAATAAATAATAATTGTTAATTGTGAAAAGCATTTTTAACCCATCATGTTTGCAGGTTAATAACTTGCACCTATAACCGTTAGATAATTGCCTGTATCTTGTCATATTGGAGGAAGACAGGAATAACATTTGCTGAACATGTACAAAACCAACAATACAATTCCATGGTATAGCGGTTTTATACTCATTAGTCACATTATAAGTAGACCAGGCATTATAACTACCCAAGATCTGCCTACTTATATTACTCTGAGTTAGGGGGTGACACTTCTATTGTCCAGCGTGTGTAGATAATGGCCTGCCTGTTACCACAAAATATGTTATAATAACTGTAATATATGGAATATGGGATAATAACTCTTCGTGTGAGATCTATATTTCACAATAAAAACATTGTGAATAACTCATAGAAATATAAAACATTCTGTTTTACCACAAAAACGACACTTATAGCTATTATTCTGATATCTGAGCTTGTCTTTAGACCACGTGACCTCCTTTGATGGCTAATCTCTTAAGAGATTTTAACAAACACCAAAACCTTTTAGAAAAAAACCAGGGACTAACTTTGAATGTAAAAATGGATTCATTAACCATTGGTAAGTATGGGAAAATTGTTGTCTACTCCAGGAAAATTCATTTTTGGCCAGAACGTAGAGTCATTATCCCTTTAATTTATGAAATTAAAGATAAATGTCTGATTCCAATCACACAATAAGCTATTAAGACAAACGTGCACCTGTCTGTGCTTGCTGTGTGGCGTCCCAAACATCCTCTTCGAACTCTCGGTATTCCGCTGATGGCGGTAAGTCCGCTTGGACTGTCTGGGAAAATGTCTCTGGTTTCTGTATTCCAATTGCCACTTGTTGTACAAATTGGACTTCTGGATCATCTGAGAAAATACAATGTATACCGTATAATCTATCCCCTCCCCCAAAAAAGAAAGAAATGCAGGATTTTGTTATGACCACAATGCTCAAATTGGCCAAAAAAGCACATCTAATCTATAGAAAACTACTGTTTCATTTATGCATGAAAAAGCCCAAGTTGTCACCGTGGCCAGAGTTCATCCCAGGCGTGCCTCCAATTGAGCATATCTGTGATGGGCTGGGCTGATGACTTCACTACCGCCAGCCACAGCCTTCCAGCGCCACAGAGGTGCACCGTCATAGAGTTAAGAGCAGCACAAGTGGAAGAATGGAAAAGGATGCCCCGGGTCTGTATTCGGAGTCACGTGCGGTGTTAGAGGAGGATGTTATTAGCCTGTATTGCATCCATGGAAGTGCACACATGTTACTGAACAATACACTACCATTTATCCAACCATATTTTATGAAAAATGTATTAAAACCATAGATGTAAAACTCTGCGTTTCTATTTTGACTAGCGAATCTAAATGTATCCTTTCCTAAGTAAAGGTATGGCCAATCAAGCTTCAGCTTTACACACTTTATTGTTTACAGATTAAACCAGACTAAGTTTCACAAGAATATTAAGAAGACCAAGGTTCCTCGGAAATGACAGTATCGTAGTTGTATTCGAAGAAATTTGCCGAATAACCTAAAAAGATATTTACGAGTACTAGGGGTGCTTAAGGTTTTTGTCGTTTTCAAACGTAGACAGCATACCTTCAATTCATCACTGATGGGTTTGAAGTAAAATGGCATATAATTTTTGCATTCCGTTGTTATGCCCTTGATGCACTTAAGTGTCATACCCTCTTTACCTTTTCCTTTGACCCAACATGATTGACCGGCTTTGTGGACGATACACCTGTGACGGTATATCTTCAAGCCTGGTGTACACGCGTCTGTTTCCTCGTCATATTCCTCCTGGATGAGGCGCTTGGCGAGATGAGTCTTCCCCACAGCAGAAGGTCCAACAATAGCTACTCGCTGCCGGTAAACTGGAACCGCCACTGTTGCACATAATTGCCGGAATCGCTGTGTAAACCCTGGTGACAAAAACCTATTTCATGATATATTGTTAAAGAGGTATACTAGAGTATAGGTAGCTAATTATACATTGCAGAGACGTTGCTCATAATGACGGTCACATTTGAGAAAATTCCATTTCCAGTTATGTTAGGTTACGTCACGTTACGTCACATTACGATACGTTACTTTATGCTATGTTGACGGGATCTGGATTTCACATAAGTATAGCTGACGTCATGCCAGGGACACTGACACTGATTGGTCTTAGGAACCAGATATCTGCATTCAATGAAGAGGGCCTCATGAGCAAAGTGGAACAAAATCCCGCGCACAGTAGCATTAGTAAACATCAGTAAACAGCATGTCCAGTCACCTACTAGTAATGGGTCGTGCACGTGTATTTGGGAGAGAGCGGGCACCTGCTATTGGTTTGTATAATTGTACACTTCTCTATTTAACCAGTTTAATCCCACCGGACGCTTAGTAAATCTATTATAATTGCCATATTACAACACTAACATAAAACTAAGTACAGCCAATAGCTAAAGAAATGACTTGTATTGGATTTTGTACATTTTCAGCCTCATATTTTTCTTTTTTTTTTTTTGTTTTTCAATTATTTTAATCTAAGCAGACATTTTTTTTGCCGAAAGGAAACTTGTCCACAAGAAAGGTGTTAAGTTAAAGATGAATATGTTCTTTTTAAAATAAAATTACGCAGTATTGCAATATATACCCAAGTTTCAATATAGAATTTGATGTCTTACTAAAAATTTACATATTATAGTGATTATTTGTAGAAATACCGTGTATCTGCGTCCAATATATGGGACTCTGGAACAATAATGGGTAAAAATTCTTAATGTGTGGCATTTTCATTGTTCGCATTTGAATTGAAAAACATACAGGGAAGATAAAATAATATAAAAATCAAGAAATCCGTTATATATTATATTATTTTTCCCTTTAAACTTATTCTTTCAGATATTACAGATGTTATCCATCATTTTATTTGCTTGAATTTCTGCACTCATCTTATCATCTCCATGTGGTAACGAACATGCATATATATTGATCCAATTGGATTTTAAAACTGATTTACATTCCTAAACAACTACTGTGTTAAGATAGGGTTTTTTATTTGATTATTTCCAAGACTTGATGCCTTTTTCAAAGTCGATTAATAAAGTAACCATGGATTATTTTCATTTTCAGTATACTGCACTCTATCGCATATAAGCGCCATGATTAAGCTGATGTAGTTTACCCATTTTAAGCAGCCTTTGTGCACAAATCTCTAGTTTTCAACAGTGCAAATAAAAATATATACTTTCTTCATCTGGGAAGCTTATGCCATGTCCATTCTAAAAGTTATCTATTGGTTTTGATGTTTTTCAACATGATAATGACTTTTCGGTGTCTTGAAAAAGACTGTGGTATCTGACAACATATTAATACAAATAATCTTTCAGGTTACGCGTTAAATATTAAATTAAGTTTTGTTTTTGATTCTTTTTGTTCTGAGGGTTATCAGGCTGTACATACCATAAACGACGTTAATCCCAGTTTAAGAATTCACTGCATCGTGCATTAATTCTATAGCAGTATCGTATTTATAACATATGTAGTTCACTTACCAGCCTCAAGGCGACGAATCAGTTTTGTGAAGAACTCAGTGTCGTCATATCTAATACTTTGAAATTGTTGAAGTTGTTGAGGTACATCTTCCGTGTCTATGTCTAAATAGATCGGTACTATACTTTGCGGATATGATTCCGAAGATTTACATTGCAATGCTAAGAAAATGTCATGGTTACACCATACGTTTTTGGTGAAATTACGCGACAGGAAAACAACAATGAATTCTGATGCTTCTAATCTCTTAGTTCTTGTGGCGACAATTTTACGTCCAAGAAGAATTTCCCGTTTACCAAAGAAACACCGAAATCCTTGGCGTTCTACTCTATCCACGACTTCTTCTACAGTGTTTACATCTTCATCTGCATAGCACATATATGCATCGTACTTGTACATGTCGAAAGGGGTCTTTCTGAAAATGGAAAATCTCAAATGAATACAAGTTGCTCTAAGCAGGAAATAATATCCGATATAATTCCCTGCTCTAAGTTGAAATAAATTAATAGAATTGTAGGGCATTTTGACCACGTATTAAACAAATAAAGCAAAACCCCAAGTGCTCCTCCCAAAAAAAAAAAAAAAAAGGCACAGTGAGAGGAGATTGGAACCGAGGCGTTGACCTATTTTTCGTAGTTCTCATGTGCTCTTTTTGTTTGATAAATACCAATTATCCATAAAGAAGACACATACAGACAGCTTTCGGTTTTAGTGATTAGTATGCATGTTAGGGGCCATTCAGAATACATTCCGAGCACTAACTGGTCCGTCGACCTAAATATAGCCAACCACACTTCAAAAGCGATGCAGCTGATTCCCTATGGTCTCCCCACCTCCACTCGCGCCATTAAACGGATTTTAAAATAATCTTCTTGTAAACGGTGTGGGCTTTGTAACCATACATTTCAATCAAACAGAGCAATTTCACGTTAGATATTATCTCGCTTAAAATATTTTCCGATAAAAAACTTAAATTGTATCCTCAACACAGATACCGGTACATGTTTGACTGGGTATTTACCTTATTTAACAGCTTCTTAACATACCTTGTCTGTACAGTGATTGCTACCGGTTACCCCTGTACTAGTGCGGGAGCTTACATCGACACCAGTACGACACAGCGTTGGTTACTTACAGGGTAGCTGCTGTAAATCTAAATAACGACCACAAAACAGCTTAACGGTGGAGATATTGAACTTGTTGGTGTGAACAATACTGGAATTAGGTCGCCTACTTAAAAAATGAAAGCACTATTGATGCCTATGCTAATATAGTGAAAAGCAAATATTGTCTGAACCTGTTCACGGCTGTACCGGTTCCTTTTGTGCGTGGTGTTGAGTGCCTGTATATGTTTTTTAAGAATATACAGACTTGACATTAAATATGAAATATTTCAGTTTCAAAGGCATACCCAGGGATAAAAATATTTTATTAATGTTGCTTTTTAATTATTTCATAAGAGATATGTGAAAAGTGTCACGTAATACAACAAAATGCTTTTTGTTGTCAAGTTTTCAGTCCACATGTGACAGGGAATATCCAAACACACATGTAATATTCAAAAATTGCCCTGTGTCAAACAAAACAAAAGAGAATTTTCAGTACAATATGCAGCTCGGCTTTATTACCGCATGGTCCATCTCCAACCGGAACTACCCCGCCCTACAGCCTCTTTCTGAGCACAAACACATCTTATCTTCTGCAATGCACAATGCACTAAAATTTGTGTAGTCAGGTGTGTCAGTACCAATCATTTGACTATCTTGTCTGTAACACTCATGCTTTACGTAATATGAGGGAATTCCTGGGGAAGTACAATTTGCCTGGCCCTAGTGTGACTATGAGAGAGCACAGTTCTGTTAAAAAGTCTCTATATTTGAGAAACGCCTGCAAATATGACTTTGACATTTTGCATACAAGTAGCCATTTTAACGGAGCGTGAACTGAGCAGAGCATTGTGTAACGGCATTGTTGATATGCGCGAAAACTAGGTGACATTGCCCGGCGGATTATGCGTCACAAAGAACGATCGTCTCCTAAAACAAAATGTCTACAGTAACTTTAAATTTTGGGAAGTTTGACGTCACCCAGTGACTCGTTGACCGCAAGGTGACAGCTCGGGTTAATAATCAGCGCCTTATCATGTTTTAGTCTTTAATTTTGTCGATGTTAATTTTATTAACATGTCATCATGGGTAAGTGTAAGAATCGTATCGTTGTCTATCTTTGCTACTAAGTTGTTCCCGTAACCGTCTGTACTCCACGTGTCCCATATATGTCACCCCCACCCTGCCCCCTGCCTCCATACTGGAAGAACAAGTCCCAGGACTGGGAAACAGTGAAGATAACGTAACATCAGCATGACATTCGACACCTTATATAATGATGTCACCACTTGCTTTTCTTGTTAGTCGAAATATTACTAGTTAAAATTACTGGAAAATAGTGCTATGATGATCTTTGGTGGTCTGATAATCTCTCCGTTCTAACTACCTGTAGTTCCTGTAAGGCCTTGCAGTATTTCACCAGCTTTTTACATACCTTGCACGATCCAGTGGTGACTTCGTATAAAATCTCTGTTAGTGCAGGAGCTTATATCTATGCAATGTATTCTCGTGCGACGCATGAATGGAGAAACAAATGTGAAGCAAAATGGCGACCACAGAAACAGTTCAGTGACGGAACTTTTGAACTGTGTGTTGTCAGCAATAGTGGAACTAGGTCACCGATTTGAGAAAAACATCCATTATCGATATCTGTGCAAACGAAGTGAAAAGCAACTTTTATCTTCGCCAGGTTACGGGTAAACAAACTAATAAACAGATACCTATTGTGCACGGTGCTGACTGTCTTAATTGTGTGGTGTTTTAGGTTAAAAAATTACATGTTATACATGTACAGTTAAGAGGCCATGTCAGCAAGCATTGAGCTTCGGATGGAATGTGAAAAATTTATATTTTGCTTAGTTTGGTCTTAAATGATGTATTTAGTCATAAAACACACAAAAATGACCACTAGCCATGTTTCAACCATTTCCTCTGGTTTCCATAGCAACAAACTGCTTTTCCCTAGAAACCGGTCTTTGGTAGAGGAAAATATCAGCTCAAATAGGCCTAATAACCATGATAATAAATAAAAAATGAATATATAATACTGACTTTTATATGGCATTGTCAAAGAAGGACATATTGCTCTATCCAAATATACAAATATATCTGTTCTACATTTTTATATAGCGTTGCTATGGCAACTGAAACTTTGCATCCTATCTGTATTTTCAAAATTACCTAAAAGTGAGATTTTTTAAATGCATTTATTTCAAAATCGCAGCAGTGATATACTCCTCGATTGTTTTGTTCATAATGAGCAAGGTATGAAGTCATATATAAAAAAATAAAATCACGTAGCAATTGATAAACAAAAAATTTATACTCTGCCAAATATTCTCAAAATTTCAAATTTCATAAAATTCAATTGTGGGGCAAATATGTATTAAATATGATGTAAATCAACCATTTAGTGTATTAGAATAGTACAGCTCTGCGAGAAAGTAGATATGCCTTATCTTTGCAACACCGAATATAAAGTTCCATGAAATTTGACCTTAATGACCTCAAAATCCAAGATGGCCGCCATTCAAATTGGTGAAAAAGGTTCTTTTTCATAATATTTTAGAGCATTATTTTTCAAAATAGCAGCATTAATATGTCTGATGAATATCAATTTCATGATGGGCAAAGTATAGATGAACAATTGTAGAAATAAAATTGCGTAGCAATTCATAAACAAAAAATTTGTACTCTTTCAAATATTTTCAAAATTTCAAATTTTGTAAAACTAAATTATATGGCAAACATGTACAAAACATTCTCTAAATCAATTTTATGGTGTACTAGAATTGTACAGCATTGCTTGCTAGTAGATATTCTTTGATTTTCACCCTAATATAAATTTCCATGAAATTAGACCTAAATGACCTCAAAATACAAGATGGCCGCCATTCAAATTGGGGAAAAGGCTTATTTTTAATGATTATTTAGAGCATTATTTTTCAGAATAGCAACATTTAAAAAAGAGCAACATTGATGTCTGATGATTAACTATTTCATGATGGGCAAAGTATAAATGAACAATTGTAAAATAAAATTACACGGCAATTCATAACAAATTTTACACTCACCCAAAAATTCATGTAGCTCATTTATGTTTTAAATTTGATGTAAATCAACCATTTGGTGTACTAGAATTGTATGTTTTCATCTTGTGTATATATAGGTATTGATAAAGGAAAGAAGGAGGCTAAGAAAATTATATTTTTATTTATACATTGGCACATCCATTTAGCTGTTACATTAGACAATAACATTGTGTTGGTATTTTACTGAATAATCATTATGTTTAGGAACATTAGCTGCATCCATGATTAGCAAAACGTATATANCGGCAATTCATAACAAATTTTACACTCACCCAAAAATTCATGTAGCTCATTTATGTTTTAAATTTGATGTAAATCAACCATTTGGTGTACTAGAATTGTATGTTTTCATCTTGTGTATATATAGGTATTGATAAAGGAAAGAAGGAGGCTAAGAAAATTATATTTTTATTTATACATTGGCACATCCATTTAGCTGTTACATTAGACAATAACATTGTGTTGGTATTTTACTGAATAATCATTATGTTTAGGAACATTAGCTGCATCCATGATTAGCAAAACGTATATATTCACCACCCTGAGCAAGTGGCACACTTACTATTATTTATCCAACATGAATTCTGATATGTCCATTCTGTACAGCCTTTATTGAGCCATTCTATAAGAAAATACTACAAACGTGTCCTATACAGAATGTCGTGAGCACAAGGGCTGATTACTTTGCAACCTAAATTCATTATAGTGATACACTTGTAGGGATGGGAAATGCCTTTCAACACAATGTCTGTTGGGCTTAAAACAAAAATAAAAGCGTGTTACTTAAAGCATTGTGAACTCTTAATTAAGAGGTCAGTATTTGTAAATAAATTACCAAATCTACTCATATAAACAAGGTAAAACTACTGTCTGGCAAGTTTAAAAAGATCATCAAACTGTGCCTCAAAATTTGCTGATTCAATGTCCTCTTCATCCACTGTTTCCAATCCTCTTTTCCGTTTGAGTAAGCTCAACCTGCTGAAAAAATTCCCAATTTGTGCTGCAGACAAGAAATTCTCTATAGAGAATAGCCTATTTCCATTCTTGTATTTGGCAGATCTCATTTCAATAGCCACATCCTCTGGATTGGATTTGATCCCGCTCCTCTCTCCATCATTAAATTTCTGGGTGAGATACTCCTTTTGCTGTTCTGTGAACCGCTTGACTTCTCGTCTGGACATTAAGCGGCAAAATATAATTTGGATCAGCCTTTGAATTTGGTCCACACTGATGCAGTTGCACTTGACCTTGGAGTCCAATAGAGCAGCACCAGTTATTATCATCTATATTAAATAAGAATAATAACTTGCTAGATAATGACATATAGTCATTGGTTTTTTAATAAATATATTCTTTGAGCATGACATACATGTAGATTATGAATATGACATTTGTAAGTTGCAAAAGAGAATATTACAGAATATTAGGAAGATAATTCATATTCCCAAACAAAGAAAATATCAATTTCAAGTTTATATTTATGTAAACACATTTATTTAATCATTTACCTGTTTTGTTTTCCATTTTCTTTGAAGGAATTGTATGCAGACGATCTGTTTTGTTTACATTCTATCACTTCCTGTTTCACTTCAGTCCTCCTTTCTCATAAGAAATGTAACGCTTTCCGGTCTCCATGTGCAGGAGAGCAACTCCACATGGGCAAAAATGCCAACATTGCATAGATATGAACTGGTGTAACTTTTTGGTTCTTCAATTGCTACGCGATTTTATTTGAGTTTATGTTATAACTAAATGTGCACTACCTGAGGATATTAGTGGTTTTTATGGATAAATCTGCGATTTTGAAATAAGGTTGTTTAAAATGTGCATGTTTTGACTTATAAAAATACATAAATTTGCAGGTAAATATTTAAGAAAAAAAAATTCTACACTTCTAAGGGTGGCAATCTATTTCATTCCTTATATTACAATTATACATTTTATTTATAGGTATTAACCCTTTTCCATTTTAGTATTATATAGTCGATAAGTCCATTTAAAGCTCTATATAAAAAAATGGCCCTGAAAATGCCCGTTGCCATGGCAACAGACATTTATTGGAAGTTTTACCTGTATTTTCTATTTTCTCATTATAAGTACTATCATATGTGTAAATATCAAGAAAATCTGTTTTTCATCACTTTCCGTGATTTCTACAGGCAAAGCTCAATGCTTGCTGACATGGCCTCTTAAATACTATGGGCCAGTACAATTGCAACATAACCTCATAGCAGACCTGGCTTGTTGACAATATTAAAGGACACTAAATGTGTACGGGGTGCGCCACCCTTCTCCACACAATGTGGTAGATTCACGCTCCATTCATCAGAGTATTGTGTACTGCAATTCAACATTTCATACATTTTCATTTTTTTTTTTGGGGGGAGGGGGGGTATTTACCTTCCTTTTATTTAAGTTCCGTCGATCGATACAGAATTCACCAATTGTTTTTAACTTAACGGCACTTAGAACGGCTGGTCTGAGTATAGAGTTCTGGGTGGTGCTTAGGAACCAAGGTGAGAATTCTTAAAGATACAGGGTTGCTACTTAATATGGAATATTTTTGATCATTGTTATTTTTGAGTGCTGATTGAAATTNAAATTACCAAATCTACTCATATAAACAAGGTAAAACTACTGCCTGGCAAGTTTAAAAAGATCATCAAACTGTGCCTCAAAATTTGCTGCTTCAATGTCCTCTTCATCCACTGTTTCCAATCCTCTTTTCCGTTTGAGTAAGCTCAACCTGCTGAAAAAACTCCCAATTTGTGCTGCAGACAAGAAATTCTCTATAGAGAATAGCCTATTCCCATTCTTGTATTTGGCAGATCTCATTTCAATAGCCACATCCTCTGGATTGGATTTGATCCCGCTCCTCTCTCCATCATTAAATTTCTGGGTGAGATACTCCTTTTGCTGTTCTGTGAACCGCTTGACTTCTCGTCTGGACTTCCTATGCCACACAGAGTCCTCACAAAGAGCAGAACCAACAAGAAGAAAGCCAAGAAGATTGCACAGGTGGTTTGTTTACATGCCCAGAGCCAAACTGCATTACTACCTTCACAAAACATAAAAATCTATTACGCCACCTTGACACAGGAATCCACAGTACTAGAGCAAAAGTATGCTTATCAGATCGTGTTAAAATTTCTTTTGCAACTGAGATTGAAAAAAAAAATGTGTTCAATTGCCACACGTAAATACAGGCCACACCTCCTTAAATGCAAACACTCTGGACATAGGTTGGGCAATAGATTTTTATGTTTTGTGAAGGTAGTAATGCAGTTTGGCTCTGGGCATGTAAACAAACCACCTGTGCAATCTTCTTGGCTTTCTTCTTGTTGGTTCTGCTCTTTGTGAGGACTCTGTGTGGCATAGGATACCGTAGCCGACTCTGCTTTTCTGTCATATACTCGATTTGCTCTACGTTCTCTAGAAAAACTCTCTTTCAATTCTGTAGAATTTACATGTATGCATTTATCTACAAGAATGTATTGCCCCTCACCAATATTGTGCTGCTTCCATATTTTGATGCCATTGGAGGAAAACTGAAAGTTATAGTAATTGGATATATTTTTCAAATGGCACTGTTTCAAAATGCTGATGTTTGATGGACTTGAGGGTGGTGGTGTTGCACTAATGAGAGAGATGTTTGACGAGTTGCTGTTCTTGACTGCTTCTAGAAATTGTGACGCTGTCCGCACATCATTTCCTTCATTCACATACTTTCTAACAGTAGACTTGATATGTGCAGCTCGCCTGTCACATATAGATTTTCCACCTTGGGGGTCTGCGAAGTCTGCCCGTGAAATGGTAATCGGGCTGACACAATTGATGATATGTATACCAAATATGGCTTGGTAGCTGTGAAAGCAGCCCGCATTATCTGATCTGATGAATGCTTTCTGTAAACTTGGTTTCAAATTATGGAGCCTTATGAGGGTGTCATACAGGACAGCATTAGAGGTATTAGAATCTTGTGTGGCATTATCAAATAAATGCACAAAAGTATGTGAACACATTTCCTCATTTTCCTTGAAACTGGCAACACTGATGTGCCAATTTATGCCTCTCTTGGCAAACCACTTGGATTGGGACTCCCTGAAAAGATAAATATCCAACCTTCAAAGTACACATATAAAAACTTTCCATAACTTTATTATTATTTCAAACTTTAAACTTACAATTTCAAATAACAATTTTTTGTGGTGTTTATTCGAAGGTGGAATTTACTTATATGTTTGCCCTCAGGTGCTTCGATCATTTATTCGAGAGCGGCATTTATTAGAACAAAATACAAAAAAAAAAAAAAAAATGAAAATGTAATTTTGTAGTTACCTATAAACCATAGGTAAGAATTTCATCGCCCAATCCCTCTCAATAAATACTTCATTATCTGACAAACTAGTCAATGTCTCAGTCTTTCCAGCATCTTGATTAACTGAGCGCAAGACATGCTTCTTCCAATCTTCAATTGCTTTCTGGCCCTATCAATAAAATGAAAAATGAGTAAAAATGTAATGCATGCAAAACTACATGTAAACTTAATTAACCTCTGACAAAAACAATTATGAGAGTTTAAGGGGTACACACTGCAAAAATTGGGTAACCTTATATAGTCGATACTGGAGGTGATTTCATTTTTTGCAAGAGATCCTTCCGACAAGTAGAGCATATTGCTGGAAAAATATTAAAATAACACACAATTAAAATGAAAATTCAAGTGCTGTGGCAGTAAAATAGTATTAGAAGTAGTATAGTAGTCCACACTATATTATACAGATTATTTTAAATCAGCAGTATGCAAATGAAGTAAAAACATATGTGGCAAATCAATTTGAAAAATGAAAATCATTTTTACAAGAAGGTATATATACCTGAGCCAACAGGAACCAACAAATTCTCTGAATTTAAGAGGAATGAAGATTGGCAAAGGGTGACTGTCCTCTCAGCTAATGGCTTATTCTTTCTGCCTTTCTGCAAACAGAGCTGGCAATTCGCTGACGCTCTCCACCACAGCCCCAAATTAATTCTGTGGTTTGGACATACAGTGAAATATTCAGCTGGCACATTAAATAAACCAGCTCTGGCTTTAATTAAGTCAGCTTCACTTGAAATGTCACGGATATGATGCCTCCGGCAATGAGATACAATTGGTTTACAACAGACATTAAGCGGCAAAATATAATTTGGATCAGCCTTTGAATTTGGTCCACACTGAAGCACTTGCACTTGGCCTCGGAGTCCAATAGAGCAGCACCAGTTATTATCATCTATATTAAAAATAAGAATAATAACTTGCTTGATAATGATATATAGTCATTGGTTTTTTAATAAATATATTCTTTGAGTATGACATACATGAAGATTATGAATATGACATTTGTAAGTTGCAAAAGAGGATATTACAGAATATCAGGAAGATAATTCATATTCCCAAACAAAGAAATTATCAATTTCAAGTTTATATTTATGTAAACACATGTATTTAATCATTTACCTGTTTTGTTTTCCATTTCCTTTTAAGTAATTGTATGCAGACGATCTGTTTTGTTTACATTCTATCACTTCCTGTTTCACTTCAGTCCTCCTTTCTCATAAGAAATGTAACGCTTTCCGGTCTCCATGTGCAGGAGAGCAACTCCACATGGGCAAAAATGCCAACATTGCATAGATATGAACTGGTGTAACTTTTTGGTTCTTCAATTGCTACGTGATTTTATTTTGGTTTATGTTATAACTAAATGTGGACTACATGAGGATATTAGTGGTTTTTATGGATAAATCTGCGATTTTGAAATAAGGTTGTTTAAAATGTGCAGGTTTTGACTTATAAAAATACATCAATTTGCAGGTAAATATTTAAGAAAAAAAATATTCTAATGGCAATCTATTTCATTCCTTATATTACAATTATAAATTTTATTTATAGGTATTCCCCCTTTTCCATTTTAGTATTATATAGTCGATAAGTCCATTTAAAGCTCTATGTAAAAAAATGGCCCTGAAAATGCCTGTTGCCATGGCAACAGACACTTATTCANTGAACTAGCCGTCATCGGATCTATCCCAAGGGGGCTTACAGGCATTAGCAATAAAACATTTTTATTATAAATTTGGAAATGAGAGCGTTAAGGTCTTCTTTTATGGTAGACATAATATATCGTGATACAAAATGTGACGTTAGCTGCCGTAATGTGTACAGGTATGGGTCTGCCCGAAGGTGGCGTTTGATGGGATAAAACTTCAGATCATCCGAAACATTGCTCTCAGCTATTATATATCGGTGTCTTTTAAAACAAAGTGTCAACAGCTACATGTATGCTATATGTTGGAAAGTTTTGACGTCACCCAGTGACTCAATGGCATCTTGGGTTAACGGCCAGCGCCGTGGGATGTTTTAGTCTTTAATTTGTTGTTATTGATTTAATTTAATAAACCTATACCCCATGTGTCCTGTCCATGTCACCCCCACCCTGCCCCCTGCCTTCATACTGGAAGAACAAGTCCCAGGATAGGGAAACAGCGAAGATAACGTGACATCAGCATGGCATTCGCCAGTTTATGTTATTATGTCACCACTGAGTTTGTTGGTCGTGGTGATGTATTGAGACTATATTGACACATTTGGACAGAGGGATATACATATGTCGACCTCTATCGGCTTAAAATGCAGTTATAGTTTTATGCTAGCAGTCCCCAGGGCCGTAGCCTGAGCAAAATGCCAGGGGGGGGGGCAGTAAGCACACACGAAGGGGGCGAAGCCCCCGAGGGGGGAAGGGTGTGGGATGGGTTGTCCCCCTCATGGTGTGGAAAATTTTTAAAAACTGTATGTATAATACTGCATTCTGGTGCATTTTAACTGTTATTTATTGTTCAATCAGAAGTCAGAAATTGTGGGTTCATTTTGCCATAAGTTCAGGCATTTTTTCAACACAACACGCCAATGCAGACATTTTATCACCGGTTATCGTGACGACTGCTTGAGATAATACATGAATCACCATTTGTCCACCGTGGAAATCATATCACCTTTTGTCACACACATTATCACACTTCCCAAACACAGACAGCACATAAATGACACAATATATTGTCACCGCCATGTCACGAATCTCTTTGACTTTTAAAAGAACAAAAAATTCTCCCTTGTGGACAAAGACCTAACAACTGCAAAAAAAAAATAAAATAAAAAAAAAAAAAATAAATAAAAAATAAAAAAAATCAGGTGATCAACTGCTATGTTGTTGCCTAGCTTGGTTACAGTTGGTTACAGTTCCTTCATCACGTCTCTCCTGTGTGTCTTTTTCCACGTGAGTGTCCTGTAACACCTACCCAAGATCTTCAGCCTTTTAAATGACTTTTCTGCAAGTGTCTATAATTTGTCGTTGCTTTTAAATACAACCTCCGCCAACGGAACACAATTGTGTTTGCGGTGCTCGGTCACAATGCAGTCTCCGCCAGCGGAACACAATTGTGTTTGCGGTGCTTGGTCACAGTGCAGTCTCCGCGTACAACTTTGCGGTTGTCAACACAGTAATACTGCAGCCCTTAAACACCTTGAGAAACAGGAACACACACGCATACTTAACTGTCTTTATTTCGAGCTATGGGTGTTGATATCTTATTATTTAGTAGCAATCGGAGCGTTTTTAACCATTTAAAGCACTCCGAGCAGAGTGTTTCCTGAGTATTACAATGACCAGATAGAAGTGAACTGACATCCTATCTTAGCCTGTATACAGAAACCTTGAATTCAGTGCTGGTAATTGTAATTTTATACTGTGTCAACTGATGTTCTTCTTTCCATTGAAATCGAATGGAGGAAACTATGTATTAAAGGTACTAGTGGCGACGTCTAGCTGTCTGTTCATAACAGGGAACTACTGGCAGTGTTGTGAAATAAGGACATCTCGTAGTATTCAAAGCAACCCATATGATTGTGTCTCACCAGAATAGCCATTGAATGTAGTCTTAATCTTATTTTCATATACAATGGGCCTATACTACCGGTATGGGAATGGTCATGAAAAACAAATTTTAGTTTTATTTACAATTAACGAAGCTTATCAATTAAAACATATATGTCAGAATTTTCTACTAGTATTTAAACCTCATACTCCTTTTATAAACCGTATCAGTGTTAGGGACTGCTAGCATTTAGAAAAGGGCAAGAAACGTACTAGTACACTTGATTTTAGTCACTTAGAGAATGATGTACGTCAGACTGGTTTTTCACAGATATACCCCGGTACATGTACATGTAGCACAGACAACAATTATGGTTGAACATAACCTTGACGTCGTGTGTTCTCTCTCTCTCTCTCTCTCACACACACACTCTCCCTTTCCCCTCTCTCCCTCTCTCTTTCTTTCTCTCTCTCTCTCTCTCTCTCGATTCATGGAAACAGTGCAGTGGCACTCCGACCACTAATCTTTCCGTCATTAGTGTGCATTGAATAAGTAGTTAATTTGCTGCTTATTCTTTCAGTAGCTGAATTAGAAAAGATTCAATATTGTTAAAGGTACATACGAACCGAGCATCGGTGGAGTGTGGATTCCCAGTAACACATGTAAACCACTTCTACTAGATTCTTATATGACTCAAATAATTTCGACATGCCAAGGGATAAACTGAATAGATAACTCGATCGGCCATAAAAGACCTTTAGACTGCTCCCTTCTTTAAATTTATGGTTGTAAATTTAACCTACTTCCGTGACCTACTTTCCTGCCCCATTGACATACAGCTTAGAATATCAGCAGAAAAATCTGTTCAAACATCACTTTGGGGTAAAATAAAACAATGCCTTTTGGTAATTCTCTTAGTTATACTACTTGTAACTATATGCTGGCATTTGGTTGATTTTTGTGACAAAAAATTGACTTTGTATGCATCTTTAATACAGCTATGGCTCAATACAGAATGATAAATGAAAATTAAACTGACTCTCCTTATAATTGTATGTTTGTTGCACATGTACGCACTTCTTTTTTACATTTTACCAACCAGCAGTTTCACAATTCCCATCAAATGGTTTCTCCGCTGAACTGAGTCTGACTAGATGGGCTGATTCCTAAAATTGAGAATCTGACCTCCATTTCTTCTCTGATAACATGGTAACTCAGTTTGCATACACAGCGAACACTAATGTACACGACCCTTGTAATCCGGTAATACGCAATCATCAGCTTCAATTTCTCTCTTTTTTTGAGGACAATTACTGAACTACGTGATAAACAGAGTCGATTATAATGTCAACATAACCTCAGGACTGTCTTAAGTTAAGTACAGATGTCTTTCTGTAGTACACGGGGTCAGTGAAGCAAGTTCTGCGGTCAACAATTAGGAGTAAGATTAAGTTGATGTACACTTTCTTGAACCATTTTATTTAGTTTTTTGATCTTATTCCGCAGACTGTCACTACACTGATTCTGTCATTTTCAGACCCAAAGCATTGGCCCTTTGGTCGTACATTGTAGTTATTAATTAGAGAAGACAATTTTGAACACAACGCATTGGGCTTTACACACGATTCGTTCATAAAATTATTTAAACAAAACATCGACGCATTGTGCTAGTAAGTAAGCCTGCACTGGTGTCATTTGTAAAACCATTTGGGACCAAGCTCAATTGAACGCTTGAGTAATGCGATGAAACCATTCACTTTCTTCAATCGCCGTTCCTGTAGATAATACTTGCATTAGATCGTTGGCATCTATCAGTTGTAGGATATGTCAAAGGTTGTATGCGTTTAATCGCTCGCCCAATTGTTTACATTATAAAGATAATACATTAAGGTTAACTACCATATTGAAAATAGCCTTATTAATTGATGTTTAAAGACCCGGTTGTCCTCTGTATCACCCCTATTGACAATCAATCAGATGATAATCATTGTTTATGGCTGTCGTTGACCGACTAATATAAGGACAGCCAATTTACTGCCACAGTGTACAGTACATCATTGATCATGCTGTTCACCTGAAACTGTCGGAAGTTAAAAGGTGTTCATTGTCATCACTAGTTTGCTCACAATACAAACACTTACCACGGGGTCATTATTGGAACGTGTTAGATCAATTGATGCCATACATAGGTGGCCTTGGTCTGATTCCGGCGTCCTCGGGGTGAATTAAATAGTTGGTTTAAGGAAGTGGCTGAGGTGAAGATCTGCCCGTAAATAGTCGGCTAAATGATAAAGAGTGGTGAAGATCTGCCCGTAAATAGTCGGCTAAATGATAAAGAGTGGTGAAGATCTGCCCGTAAATAGTCGGCTAAATAATAAAGAGTGATGAAGATCTGTCATTATGATTTGCTAACACAGGACCCTAAAAGAAGCACATGGCGGGTGAAAGGAAGCACTGAACGGGATACCGAGACATGAAACAAGGACAAGGGACGCACGATCATACCTGTGTAAATCACACCTTGGAAAGTAATAGTTCCAGATGATGAGAAAGAAACAGATTTGTTTTTTTTTTTCTTTTTTTTTTTTTTTTTGAATAAAAAACAAACAAACAAACAAAATAATACATAAAATGACTACGCAAAAAAAAA
>NW_019773903.1:427518-459417 GCF_001039355.2 Lingula anatina | reverse complement strand
AAAAAAAAAAAAAAAAAAAAAAAAAAAAAAAAACTATTGAAACGCCCCGTAATTTGGGTTAAATGAAAATAATCAATATAAAGTGATACAAAGCAGCGTCTTTCACATGAACTTAAACATATCTTACAGGTACTCATGACTCTACAATCACAGGAGCATTCAGCCTGCATGGTGTTAAAATCACTTACACTGTCGAGGGCGACTTCGCCATCTTGGCACTCAATTCTCCTCGTGAACCTGATGAAACAAACGGTTTGCACCTGCAATCCATACATCAGGCAGTGCAGCTCAGTTTTTATTTCAAATGTTCTTATGTTTATCTTATGTTTATGGCTTTATTACCGATAAAAGATGAAAATGTAAATGTTCCATTTGATCTTCTGTAAAGTGGCAAAGGATTACAGACAGCACATAAATGCTGCAGAGAACTGTACTGAAATCTTGAATGATATTACCTACTTCTGCTATTTTGAACATCATTTCGCCATTTTAACAAAATTTGGTGAATCTAAATTTTCAAACACAATTTTCTATAAAATAAACATATTTAGAGGAAAAAAACCCCGAAAACCACTACATGCTCCAACATGACACTTACACAAGTGCTAATATAGAGCAGAAGTGACGGAGGTTTTTTCCCAGGGCGATATCCCGACATAGCGTCACATTTGTCGCCAAATATCCAGCGTCCTCAACATATTGTGAACAGGTGCTTCTGCACGGTTCTTCCGTATTTTATACGTTACATTTATTAATTATTTCGTCATCATCTGGCGCGTGTCGCTGTATTCGTAAACTCGAGGTCTTCAACATTCCAAAGGCATCAGCGCTCTCCTTTGACAAAGTAGATGAACATTTATTTAACTTGTTTTGTTTAAAAGAAATATGTTTATGGGCGGCTTGAAGGAAAACTCTATTTCGCATTTGAGAAAAGGTAGAAAGATCAGGGGAAGGCTTGAAGAAAGCCGTGGTTTTGGGTTTTTTCGTCTATCTTTGCAGGTTGCTTTAGATGAAAGCGTTCTTTGCACTTTGTTTAACACATTGACTTAAACTGTCTTTAAGTAGAATGGTTCTGATTATGTGTTATTACTGCACTAAGTCAGGTGCCAAGTTGAACATCTCATCTACATCTCAGAGTGCGTTTCTTGCTCCTGATGACCAGTAGTGATGAGATATACGGCCGAGGACTGGACTTAAAGCTGGCTGAACGCCATCAGTACGATTGCCCCGCACTGGATGGAATGCTTGCTGGCATCTCTTGGTACTGTGAGTGCAGGACACTGGACTGATCTCCCTCCCCCTCCCCTCTCTCATCTTGCTTTGTCCTCTGCACCTTCCCCAGTGTTCTTCTTTGAAGTAAATAACAGACATAAATCAATTAAAAGCGCCAGAACAAATATTTATCATAATTATCATTACAGTCCGTATGACCTTGTACTGGAGTGTGATTGCAATACCATGTCCACAATACACATGTACTGGTAGTACTGGTACATTTAGGTCTGGTTCACAGTGGTTTGTATCATGAGCGGGTCTGAATCCGGTAAAGATGGTCTGTTTGAAGAGGTTATTTCGTCACTGGAACAGTATTGTAACGCCAAGTATGTAGCTTTATTTAGGATATTGCAGACTGTTAATTATAATCAGTCAAAATCGGCCATTTTATCAACTTGTGTGAAAATTCTTTTATTCATTCAAGATCCCAGGTACTAAAGGATCAGACACAATAGGGAATAAACAGTACATGGCATTACATGAAAGGTAAAACCTGCCTTCGAAACGTAGCATTTTCTTTAAGAAAAATGAATCATAATTATTTGCTGTGATATTTAGAACATACATCCCCCCCCACACACACACACGCGCGCGTTTTAACAATCTGCTACGTCAAAACGTACCGGTAGTAGACCGGATCTAACTTGCTGTGGAGATAATCGATGTAAACACAGTCTCTGTTGTTTTATTGTGATATCTCAATTAGCGTTGGTTTCCACCTTTATTGATTTTATTCAGAGCTGCCGTTGAGAAAGCAGGTGTAGCGAGGCTTAGATGGTATAATTAGTTTTACTGGGAACTTCCAGGAATAGCAGCACAGTTACAACCGCAGAAAGGCTATTAGTTCGTGTACAGAGTGTTAGAACGAGCATTAAGGCACGTTATACTAAGCTTAATGAGGAATGCAATGAGTGCCTCCAGGAGCATGACTTGATCTAGCTATAATACAACTGATTTCAGATAAGTCTCTATAGATTTCAATTAGGAATGAGAATTAGCTCATTTGATGTAGACAGCATTCAGATTCACACATTGTGGTAGCTGGGACGGTCCAACTCTGCGGGGGATTCTCACTAAAGTGCAATCAGTGGAATCAGCTTAGTTGTCTGACACGCCTCTTCGAGCAGCTAGGGGTAAATAATTATCGTGTGTTAAGTAAGCTAATTCCACTGATTGTATTGTCGCGAGGACCCCCCTCAGAGCTGGTGGGACCCTGGATGTGTGAATCTGAATGCGCCTTAAATAGCAGAACATCTTCACATGGGAACAGTGGGGGGGGGGGCAGTTGTACCCAATGACTGCAGCTCAGTGCTCTACTGTACACTGGTAGATAGATAAAAAAGAAAGAAAGAAAGAAAGAAAAAAGAAAGAAAGAAATGGATTATTGAATAAAACAACAAATGAATGGTTTAAGTATGAATATAGCGCAATGCTCTACTGCACACTTATAAATAAATTAATAAATTATGAAAGAAAGAAAGAAATGTTTTTTGAATAAAAGAACAAATGAACGGTTTTTAAATCAAATTAAATTAAAATTATGAATAAAATGAATAAATGCATAATAATGAAATTTCAGAGTGAAAATTTCAAGAAAAAAAAAGAAAAAGAAAACATATAGATTATCAATTGAAGGTGAAGTTTTGATATGTAAGTGAGTCTTCGTTGGCTGTACTGTACTGTACTGTCAATGTATGTATGTGTGTGTGCGTAGTAACGCGCGTGCGTGCATACACGTTCATATGTGTAGTCATATATACATTTAGACCTTGAAGCAGTGATTTCAAATGGGTTCTTTTTCTAAAATTGGGACCTTTTTCCCCTATGTGGAACCGGCTTTAGACATATTTGTACGTCGTATGCATACATGTATGTTGTTCAAAGCCTTAGCTCATTGCTTGATATAGGGCAGACCCTTTCTGACCAGAAAGACGGTTCTTTCAAACCCATGACACTGAATATCAGTGGGGTATATTTTTTCATCCTTGATACTCTACAACCACCTCAAGGGTGTTTTGTTTTGCCAGTGTCCCAGGGATAGTAAGACAGTGTTGTCACTGTACATGTTGTATTGGCAGTGGACCAATCACTGCGAATAATAGACAAGATGGAGACACCAAAATTCGTAGAATTTTGTTTTCACCTAATCTGTGGTTGTTATTTGGCTTTTTTCGTTTCCCTGCTATTCCTTTATTCCATTTATTCCTTATTTTTAGAGCTGACGCTCGGCATGTCGCATATTTCCACAGAAACAATCAGCTTAGCTTGAATTAATTCTTTAAATAACCCGCGTTTTTCTCCTTATGATGTCAATGTGTTTCATTCTGAAAAATAACGAACCTAATTACCAGATAGTCTGTGCATGCTCTTACTTACACACCCCAGTATTCTTGGAGTACCCAACACACACACATGCTACCAGCTTACACGACAGGGCTAAGGTGAAGAAACACAGCTTTATCAAGACATTGAATATTTGCTCGCACAATAGAAACCGACTTCCTGCAGACGATATTTTTTATTCTAAACCCTTACATGCTGTATGATTTACAGATAGTGGAACCCCCCTCCCCCTCCCCCCCGGTGACGCTCCTGTCTTCTCAGAGAAACACCAGCGACTTATGTGGAAGACCAGGACACACTTCTCCTGGAGGTAAATGAAAAACTTGAGAGGTTTCAAGGAGAAAAAACATCATGATGTTTAATTCTACTTCTGTCAGATACCAAGTCTAATAACACAGTCTTTATTTTGTTTTATTCGCTGAACCAAAGTGAACCTGGATAATGGCGAGACGACAATTCCACGAATCCAGAGATGGCACTCACTTTTGTTGACGTCTCGAGTTACAAAAGCTTTAAAGAAAAGTAATCAACCGAAATTCTACACACCTGTATTTATCTGCGATAGAGTCCTCGAAAGTATACTTCAGCTTAAAGCAGAAATTATATACCAACTGAAATACCTATCATTCCCAGAATTATAAGTACTGATCACATTTGACCTGTCACATATTGACGTGTTTGACAACAGTGGTATGGGTAGACAGATGAACAGGGTAAGGCTGAGTTTAGGTTTCAAAGACAACGTGTCGAAAGAGCAGTCAATCCCGATCCATTCAATATTTTGTACTTCTCCTTGTTCAAGTGTCAGACCTGGTCCAGGCATCCTGGTCCTCCAGGTTACTCCATTTTCAGTCAGTTGGATGACCTCGTTGTACAGGTACCGGTGTTGGTTTGTTACAAAGGCATTACGGCTGTCAATGTATGATGTTCTTTGTTTTCCTCTACTACTTTTTCCTTTGTATTAATGTTTTGATTTTTGGGCAATAGATTTTTTATGAAAAGAGTAGATAGAATAACGTAGCAGAAATTTAGTCAAATTGCTTCATTTATTAAGTAGAAAAAATACTCCATAATACTCAACACATGTACTTATACAGGTAGAGAACATGTACACAGACAACAGCTACTAACTGTTTGTATAGATTGTAATTTTGAATATTTACCAGACCCTCGCCAAGTCTAATTATATTAAACATTGTATGCATACAATATATATATAGACATTATGTAAAATCAATTTTCATTACAAAATCAATTTTTTACAAGAGCAGCGTTAAACACTTATTATCATTTACAAGATCTCTACATGCTTAATTTTCTCTTTTTTCTGTTTTTCTGCCGTGTCGTGACATCTGGCATATTTGTATGTGATAGCAGGGGAATTAATCTGACAACTAACATGTGTTGAGACGAAGATAAATGCCGCTTCACTGACAGCGCTTTTTTATGATAGCGACTTGACACTCCGTGTTAACACTTGGCTCGGACCCGGCTTTTCTAAGAATCTGCACATCTTAGGAGAGACTTATTTAAGAAAGATTGCTTCGGCATCTGAACTTACTTCCAAACTTAATTTAACTTTTATAAACTTCACATAAAACGGATCGTATATTTCCTATTGTTTCATATTTTGATACTGATCCATTTTATTTTATCCATCTGGTAAATTTAGCTATATCTCTATCATTTATATTTTCAAATTTTGTCATAACCCTGTCACCAGCCTGTATATTAGGAATCACAGACAAGTGTTCAAGCAGGACGCGATCCTGTGTTGAACGAACTGATTGACCTTATTGAAATCGTTTACTTCTTGCCATGAATATTACGGAGTTGAAAATAAATGGCTTTTTGGTTCAATTTCGCACACTAATTTGGCCATTTTTTCACAGCATCAATCCAATTTTTATGCCTCCAATATTCTGGGGTTTCAATTTTCTTGCAATCATGACGAAGATGAAATAGAGATGAAATGATAGGCATTCCATGAAAATTCAATAGCCCCAAGTTGATTATTGCTTGCCCGAAAACTGACTGCCTCTGAATATTACATTGTCCTGCATGGCCGCTTCATTTATAATGTGGCCCCGTAGATGTATCTCTAATATCAACAGTTTGTTATACAGTTCCCGGGCCTGATGCCATCTGATTTATGTTGAGTATGTATTAGACATTTGAGGGACAACTTTGTCCTAAAGGGGTCCTTAGCGTTTTAATCGTTAAACGGCCTTGCGGTGGTAAACAAGCGTGTTGAAGCTTGCCCCGAGGAGGGCGGTTCTGCCTGGATTCTGATTGGTGATTCGTCTTTTTTATATCGGTTTCTTGGACGGAAGCAAAAATAATTCTACAGACTTCTTGGACTTATTCGATGGTGTTTTCGTCCGTAACTTAGAAAATAATCGCCATCAACTGTGATTATGTCGACGTGTCGCTTTTGTTATTTTGAATCACTGTTTTAAGTTTAAGAATTAGTTTGGTTAACGTTATCGCTTTCGCAAACCTCTTTCGCACATGTTGAGATATATTTATTCTTATTTCATTTAGCAAATAAAAATGGTGTTACCCAGTTTTGGTAGGAAAACCATGGAGGACTATTACATGTGATCGGAGAGCTGCAATTGCTATGAAAAAGTGGTTGGGTATGTATCTTATTGTGGAAAATATTCACTTTCCTATGATTAGATCAGTTAAATAGTGACATTGCTGAGAGAATCATCGAACTGTTCTCCTAGAGCTGAAGAACTAAGTCTGAAGTGTTTTTGGATATTGCAGCTCAGATATCACTTCAAGCAGTAAGAGGCCCAGCCAGCAGAGAATTGGGTAGTAATATATATATATATATAACAAGCGTGAGTGTGGTACACAGTGCTCAACAGTCCGGAGCATTTAAGCACAATTAAAATAAATAAATAAATAAATAAATAAATAAATAAATAAACAAGAGACAGGTAATAACCCCGACTCCGAGTTTCACGGGCATACCCAGAAGGTATGCCCGATCGTCAGGAGGTTATTTGAAAATGTTTTTTTTTAGTCGTTTATGTACACGGCGTGACGACTCTTACGTGTATACATATATATATATATACATGTATATATAGAAGAACTTCATCCTCCAACGCAAATTGGTTTGAGTCACAACAACAGAAACCTGTGAAATGACCGGCTTATTTACGTGTTTTCCATTTTCCACATCATAACCACTCAGTTTAAACCAGTATCCTTCCTTACTATGCAGATCAATTCATGCTAAGGTTCACACATTTAAAAAGGAAGGCTAAGTATACATCTACATGAGCGCTTATAATTCTGTCAATGTTGGTTCTATTTTGGTTGTATTTTGATATCTCTATGAGGATTATATTTTATGTACAGGACTAGTAGATCCCTCCCTGAAGCCCTGGAGACGACGGCTTTCAACAAACCCGACTGCCTTATCCTTCTTTGTTTCAAACAAGCACGTGTATATTTGAAGTCAATCAAGTGTTCCTTTTACCGCCGGAAAGCTCAAAATAGCTTTTGCTGGTTATTTTAAGACTCTTGCTTGTCTTAAATCAGCAACAATAATGCGTTAGTAATGGTACAGTGGCACAAAGTTTCTGCAGTTTTTGTCTTATGGCAATACAGAAAAAGACAAGTAGAACAGTGGTTACATTTCGTCACTGTCCATACGCCAGCTAACAGTTACATGCTAGTTCTGCCGGAGAGGCACTTCCCCCTGTTACTTTGTGCTTATTATTATGCGACTGTGGACGGAATGTCCTGGCAACATATGACAGAACGGACGGAATATCTGCATGACATAAGACACATTGCATGGGCAGTCCGCATGACATATGACACAATGAATGGACAGTCCGCGTGACATATGACACAATGAATGGACAGTCCGCGTGAAATATGACACATTGCATGGACAGTCCGCGTGACATATGACACAATGAATGGACAGTCCGTGTGAAAATGACACATTGCATGGACAGTCCGCGTGACATATGACACAATGAAAGGACAGTCCGCGTGACATATGACACATTGCATGGACATTCCGCGTGACATACGTCGACGTCAGCATGGCCAGCGCGGTGCTTGTTTCCAGGATTTTCATTATGCTAGCATTCAAGGTGACCTAACTTTGCTGTCACTAATACCAGGTAACAATGGAGATAGGTTATACAATGTTGGTAATTTAAGGAGGACTGACATTTATTGTGCCTGGATTTCTTTGTGGAATATATCATTAAAAAACATCACGATTCCCAGAACAAAGTTTATGTTTCTTAATAGCTGCTGGCCCTGGTAAGGCACACGACTTCAGGTTTCATAATAACAGGAGTTTTGCTGAAGTTGTCTGCAGTTCTGAGCGTTTTCTAAAAATTGGGAAGAGACTTGTGGTTTTACTTCAAGGGAAAATGCATGTCAAACGCTAAACTCAGTTTACCAAGAGATGTATTTCCTATTTATTTGTTATGATGGTTTCTTTAAAATGAGTTGTTTTTTATGTAACTGCAGTTGGCAGTAAGACCTGTTTCCGATCTGAAACCATGCCTCTATAATCATAACTGAACTCCATGCTGACCAAAGCATCCGTTACATTGTACACCGGACTTGTGACCGCTTGGGGAACAGGTGTTTTGTCCCTACCCCTAGCTGATTCGGTAGGCGTGACCACGCTCGGGCGTGACAGACATTTGAGCCTCTTGAGCTGATAGCAATTTAGCGTGAACCCCCAGGGAGTTAGATCGATCCAGATGGATCGATCTAAGTGTGGGAACCCAGTCTTAAAGACAGTTTGCAAGTTCTCCCCAGGTCTTTATACTAAGTTCTAAGAATAACAACTACTTGACGACTTAAACTCACAGCGATATCTGTAGCGGTAAAAGTATGGAAGCTGTACCTCGTCCTGGTTGATTAACTGCTAAGTACTCGGAAAGCCGACGTTTTTATTGGGCTTTCCCTCTTAATTAGTCTTGATGAAACCCTAAGAATCCTCTGTGTCAGTCTTTTGAAGCGTATCGATTTTACACGCTTTAATCCATAAATAAGAGTAAGTGTTTCTGTTTTAGGCTTTGTATCATTTCCATTGAACGGGTAAATATTTTCCCCTACAGTTCAGGTTTCTCGTGAAAATCAAATATTCGAAATCCATGTATTCTGCGAATATTCATCCTATCACGATGATGATGTGTCTGGAGCGAAATGACACGCAATCTGTTTTGTTCTGTTCACAGTAGTGTTTTTGTCTTTAAAAGTGCTGCCGACACAGTGTACATTCATAACTCATAGATTAAATTCATGTGAATAAAATTTTATTTGACTTTTTATCTCAGCGGTGTGCACGCAGTATGCACCTTAAATACATAAACAAAAAAATAAACATATATTTCCAGGTAGTGACGCTGATCTTATTTTAATTCTTATTTATGGGAGACCGGGGCTAGTTGGACCCCGGGGTAAGTTGCCCCCCCCCCCCCCCATCAATTTGTGACAAAGTAACTATGGGGTAAAAAAATGATCACATCATTTTGTAAAGTGACCGTATCCAATAGTGCTAAGAAAGCGTCGGCAGTGAGTCCAATGAAATAATTTAACATCGTAATGTAACTTTATTAAAGAGACTTGATTGGGGGCCAACTTACCCCAGGCTCCAACTAGTCCCGGTCTCCCCTATAAAATAGCACATACCATTTACTCCAGCATGGACGGGATTTCGAGAATTTAATTTTAAACATTTCACCGAAACAGTTATTAGAATGATCCACTTGATATGCGCGTCCAGTGGCGGGTCACGGTGTTAATATGACATGTCCAGAACGTTCCTCCGTCATTTGGAGCACAGATGACGTGTTTTCTATTCAGAAGATTCACTGGAACAACCTGACTTCTCATCCTCTCACTCTCACACACTGAACCTCCAAGAGTAATTATTTTGATGAAAACATACAGGTAAAACGAAATATTGATTTCTTTTATTCATCCTTAAAGCGAAAACAGAAACAAAATACCTGTAAAATTGGAGGAAAAAAACATCACCTCCATCAGAGCGCCAGAACGCCCTGTGAAATGGTGTATTGTTCTAATAAACATGATGGGGTCATTTATTAAATGGAAAACAAGAGCAATCATAAACACTGAGAGATACCTCAGTCTCAGCTGAAGCCCTGGAAAAACCTTCTTCCATGAACTCGTATGTCTCTGTAGGATTGATTGACTCGAGGTGAACCGAGTAATAAATTGCCGCTTAGTCTATTCCGAGAAAGCGGGCTTTGCGTGGCTAGCGTAATCAATGGAAGGATATCTATATATACCTGTGTAGAGATGAGGCAGAGATCAGTTCTTTACGAACAGCGACACCGAGAGCATAGGAAGAAAATACAGACTGAAGTTAATAACCAAGAGAGAAGTTACAGGAAGGGAATTGCTCGGGAGAGAAGCAAAGTGAAGTGAAGTTGATGCAGGTAGAATTTGTCGACAAGAACAATCGAGGCATACAGTACTAAATTAAAGCGTCAAAGAAGTTAATTTGAAAAGTATTGAAAAGCATGTTAAATCTTCAACACGTTGACAGTCACCAAACCACCCCATCTAGTGTGAACAGAAAGCGCAAAATTCCACCCAACAAGACAAAGAAACTGAAAATGACGCCTCCAGCATTGCTACTAGAACGCCGTGGCAGCGTCCCCAGTGACCTCCCCTCGGACAACAGAACCAATCAGTTGGAACGCCAAGCGCACATGTTGCAGCAGTGTGGTTGCACGTGCACGTGTGATGACACGTACCGCGTGCGCCAGTTCTCTCTGTCTCCAAGGGGACTTAAAAAGAGCGAAGATGTATTCAGGACGCGACACTCCAGTTCCGGCAGCTGTCTTTCTTTCACAGACTCAATGGAAGGAATGCACGAAGTTTTCCGCCACAGAACTGACAGAAAAAGTAGCAAAGATTCCGGTGTTGGCAGCAGTGATATGGACTATGGCAGGGTGTATAGGGTGGCGATACTCGGAACTGGAGGGGTCGGGAAAAGTTCACTGCTCAAACAGTTCGTCACTTCTGACTTCGTTGATACATACGACAGTGATCCCTTTACAGGTAGGCCGACCTCTGTGTCTGCGTGTTTTTATCATAGCTTTTATCAAAGTTTAATTTTTCCATTTACGACAGAACTAAGATGCACTTTTTATGTTAATTCCAGAGGATCCATTCCTTTGTTATCTGTTCGAGGCACAATCAATAGATTTTAAGAACAACAATAACAGCTTTAAATTATTAGATTGTTCGGTTTCACTGACCCAATCACCTGACCTGAGCAAACCACTGACGCCATTTAGAGTGTACACATGTTTATAGATTAGAAGAATGGGAATCAATTAACAAGCAGTCTTACGAGCAGTCTTCATTGTCAATAATAATTAATAGATGTCAGGCAGATAACCAGGCAGCTGTCGCTGTGCAGGCTTTGCAGCTGTACTACGCACTCTCTTAGAAAAACAATATGCACAAACTTTCAGACTGATGTTGACAAATAAATACAAGAGACTGTTATCACTGTGCCCTGCCATGCCTCTCTGTGGAGAGAGGAACGAAGAACATGAAATCATGTATGTTTTATTGGTTTCTTTCAGACGAAGGCGAGGAGGACGAGATGACGGTGTGTGTGTCTGTGAATAAACACGAAACTGAGCTGTATTTCTTCTGTGCGGAAAATGTCCAAGTGAGTATTACATCCAAGACAATTAAATACTTTTACTACGGCTGGTTCCCACCGCTGAAATAGTTTCTTCTCGCTTCCTCTCCGGTGTTGACAATGATCAGTTATATTTTATTTTGAGAAGAACCTAATATCGCCACCGACGCTTAGTGCGACACGATCCTGTTACTAAATTCATTTTTTTCTTTTATTAATTATCAGGAGGCCAGTATCCCGGATGTGGACGCCTTCATCATCGTCTACGCCGTGGCTGACCGCTCGTCGTTCGCAGAAGCAGAAGACCTCCTGTTACAGCTGCATAAAAAGAAACTGACCCAACCTGTGGTGATAGTGGGCAACAAGAGTGACCTGGTGAGGGCCAGGACTGTCAGTACCCACGGTGAGTTAAACTAAACTATGTGATCAACATGTGACTCTTTTTAGAGTGATGTTGAGTGAGTCTGAGGTGTTACCAGGTTGTTATACAGCTGCGGTTATACACTACGCGAAGAGATGATTTGATATAAAGTAAAATACATAAGTTGTTTTTATTTCCGTTATTCGGGTCGCCTCATAATGTCCCCTCCTGATTTAGAGCTAGCATCGGTGATAATCAGTTTAATTCCCGTGTTGTTTATGTCTTTGACTTGATGGATATTTTTAAGTTAGGTATTTATAGCTGAGCTGGGCGCCCTCATATACATTTAGAATGTACTCATACCATTTTGGACCTTAAATTGAGCTGTTTTGATTTCCCTGATTTGAGGACGCTGCTTTCACTAAGCGACCGTTATGATTAATAGATGTCATTACATCCTAAGCAGTGAGCCCGGAAGTCTAGGGTTAATCTGTAACAGGTTTTAGAATGTTATGAAATGATTGATGTAATCACCCAAGTGACTGCTCTGTATGTTGAGTAGACATGTAATACTGAAGTCATACTGACTAATTCAGGTGTCTTTAATCCATTTGTTCATTGGGTTTTCGTGAGATCAACGGTTACAAAAAGTGCGCATCAGTAACCATAATATGGATTGATCGTTACTGTTAGAGCAAAAAAAAAAAAAAGCAGTGGTGTGTCTTGTGTGTGCTTTTTGTCGTTAAAACGTTCATTTTTCCGCATATAATTACTTCAATTGACGCATATACCGTATGTATCCTTTCAGAGGGTAAACTGGTGGCCACAGTGTACGGCGCCAAGCATATCGAGACCTCAGCCGTTCTGAAGCACCAGGTGGATGAGCTACTGGTGGGGGTGACCACCCAGCTCAGGATGAGGAGCGGTCTGGACGCCGACATCGAGAGTAAACTGGACAAGATCAAAGGCAGATCCGGAGACAAAAAGACAATTTTCCGAAGCAACAGTGCTAAAGAATTGAAAGAACTTCTGAAAAGAGTTTTTATCAAATCTGATCGTCGCCGATCGGGACATATGGATCTTTACGAACTTTAAAATAACAACTTATCTGAGTCACGTTGACGAGGACAAGAGTGCGTCAGCAAGTTGAAAGCTTCTGTGATATGTGCCACCAGACGGCGCTGGCAGCCAAGATAAGCTCACACTGACTGATACGGCACAAAGATATTGAGTGAAGAAATGTTAAGATATAAGGTGGAATGTTTCTCAACATTTAATTATAATTTCACTTTACTGTAATTGTTTTTTGGAAATACAGACATTCTTAAATTATAAAAGTATCATATAAGATATAAATTGTATAAATAAAAATATGTGTAAATAGTTTTTAATGCCAAAATATAATAAAAGAATATCATTAGTCTTGTTGGTTACTTGGATACTTCATAAAAAAGTCAAAACTCCATCGCAAACCCCTCTCTGCTTTATTGTTACTTTCTTCGTGTTTTAATATCATTAACATTTTTACAACTGTTCTTATTATCATTAACATTTTACAACTTCAACTTGCAATTCCACACTCTGTCAAAATGCGCGCATATTTCTTCTAAAAACGAGTGTTTTATAACAAGTTTAAAATTTCGGCAACTTCTCTCTACCGTGTTTGGGCATACTGTGATTACCTCGAAGATTAACCTATAAGATATACAAATCACTTTCAAAATGTGCTGGTTAAGGGTTTTATTTCAAAAACTTCAAGCAGATAAGTGGATGTTAATATAGAGTTAACAGGAAATTGATTCAAGAAATGAACGGTAAAATAATGAGCGGATGTCAATGAATGACCACAGGCAGTATACTCGATTATATTCAGTCATCCAAATTTAAGATAAAAAAGAAAACAATAACTAAATGATTATTTTTCTCATTAAATGTTCTTCTCTCTTGCATTCCTTATGAATTTAATACATTATATTTTTTTAATATTTTAAGTGAGCATTCCTCTATAATTCATCTTTAGAAATGGGGTAGCATTCCTTCCCATCACCCGTAAGCCCATTCGGACATGAGCCACATGTGTATCCTGTTCCCGGGGCTGGGATGTCTTGACACGTGACTCCAGGGTAACATGGGGCCTCTCTGCAACCAGGAATATCTGAAACAAAAAACAGACGAAAGAAATAATCATCAAAACTATCTAAGTTAAATCCATTATCTAGGGAATGGCGCCATAAGGTGCAAAACTGACCACGAGATGGCGTAGTGGTCTGGAGTGTTTTGTCCTCGCCCCCCCCCTCCCCCGCTTAACCCGTCTTGCTAAAAGTTGATATACATGTACCAGTTATGTACTTATTCAAATGAATACTGTGACCCCACCCTCTACCAGGGTCACTGAGATTTTTCTCGACAGATATTCATATTTTTTCTGTCCAGAGAGAATTTTTGCCCAACATTCATGACGTCATCACCCAGGGGGGGCTGATACAGAGCACGGAGCTCCCATGTTAACTACTAAAGGATAGGTACGCACGGGGGAGGCCTGGGATAAAGCCAAATGTCATTCTTTAATTCGGTCTGGATATCATCCTCCCAGTGCGCCTTTACTGACACACGAGGCTGCTCTCATTTCGTGTTTCATATTTATGCAGACTCTAATGTCATAAGTTCATTTACACAATGCCCATTTAGAATACAGCGGGGACATGAATAAGGCAAGACTAGTATCATGGTTATGCAAGAATGCAGGCAGATCTATTACCTGGAATCTTATGTTACAGCAAACTGTGAAATTTTTTTGGAGCGTGCTAGCTGTCTTACCAGTAAACCTTTACATGTAGCTTGGACCAGCTAAATCTATAATACTAGTATAACCCAAAGCATTATTTATATTGAACGATATGTTTATGCAGAAACATGTGATATTTTAATTAGAGAATGAGTATATCATCACTTCCCATTAGATAGCCTCTATGTGTCTTCACTGGCGCCAGTTGTGGTGCACTTTTCCCAAACACCTTCATGGAGTTATAATGTGTTTTTCACAGGAGGGCACAGGTGTGGCACAGGTGTGGGGTGCTGTGACTTCCTTACACAACAGGGAATAAGAAATATGTACCTTGTATCATCAAACTTACCTGTGTCGCAAGCTAATCCTTCATAGCCGCTATCACAATAACATTGACCGGAAATGACGTCACACTTCCCTCGATCACAGTTACATATCTCCGCACAGTTTTCTCCGTATCTTTTGTCCGGGCATTCTGTGCAGAAAAAGGGCAATGAAATGAATGGTCATTTGGATGATAAAGAGTAAATTATATATCCTGTCGATTCACAGGGAATTTAAATGTTTTTCGGAGAGTTAAGTTTCATTCAAAATTTAACTGTTGCTATAGTAGGCCTACTAGTACGTTGTATGTCTCCTAAGAGTTTTGAATAACTTTCACTGCAAAGATACTCTAAGACACATTTAAAACTTACCAATTTCTTTAATTTGCACTTTAAAACAAACTGAGGACTTAACCTGTAATGTCTGACAATTCAAATAGGTTCGTTACCTGAACATATCGCAGCCCCGGGCTGTGACGTCATTCCTACAGGACAAGGAAGACAGATCGTCTGCTTGGTGAAAGGCTGGTAACTTCCTGCCGGGCAGTCCGTGCATGCGTTTTCTGTTTTATTGAAAAAGGTTCCTTCCGGGCAAGGGACTGGAAAAGTTTAAAAACATATACACCAGGGGCTCGGTGTGTTGTGTGCATTACTGCATGTTGTGTTCTGATTACAAAAAGCACTACGGCTACTAAAAGTAAACTACTTTGCTCGTTAGAAATGTGTGCCTTAAATAATAATAAAAAATGAAGTACCGGCCATGTAAATATATAGTAACATAACGGTAACTTATCAAAAGCCTTTAAATTCTGTGGAGTTTACAATGACGTTTGACGGATCATTATTCTTAAAAGTTAAATAGAATGGCTTGAATGCAGTCTTAAATATAATGTCAATGCTAGCCAAACATACAAACGAGGTGCAAGAATACGTGCATGTATGACATGATGTCAAATCACCCACCACAGTTGGACTGGTCGTCCGCCTTCATCCCCTCCTCACACTGGGCTATGACGTTGGACACCTTGGCTCCTCTCTCTTTGGCCTCAAATGTCCTGTTGGCGGCCACAAAGGCGACTTTATTTCTCTGTTCTGAGTAGAGCCGGTACAGGGTCCTCTTGGCGTATATCAGCGCCGCTCTCAAGAAGCGGTGATAAACAGAACTACAGCGAGTATCACAGATGTAAGTTGGGATGCGAAGTCTACGGCAGATTTTGTCGCAGTCAGTAGTACTGTTGAACTTTTCTGCCTCCAAGATGAAGGCAATGTCCACTTGGTCCAGTTCTTCCGTCTCCCCGGTCCCTCTCTTGCGTCTTCGCTTCACCCCACCACAGATAATACCGATGTTTCTCATGTCACAGACTTTCATACGCCTAGCCCGGCAAACACCCTCCTTCGACAATGCATCCGCGAACTGGCGGCGCACTATTTCTTTGTCGTCCTCGGTTAACAATTTGCACTGCTTTGTGAAGTAGGCAGTGTCAGCTTCGAGTCGGAAACCGGGAAAGAACTCCTCTGAAAAGTAACAATGCAGCTGTCTAAAACGCTATACATATCTTAAACTGTGATTCAAATTGCTATTAACATAATATAATTGTCACCTTAATAGACTTCGTGCAACTTATACAGTACATGTATGTGATGATATTTCATATAAGTTCTTTTTGTAAATGTGATTTTTTATCATCGCTCAAAACTTGGAAATTGTTCAACTGACGCATTCAGCTGAGTTCCTAGAGTTTATTTAAACCCAAAGAACACATTTTTCTAAGAAGCCACAAAACGGAAGAGAATGTTTGACTGCAGGTGCCCGTTATGTTACCTATGCAAGGTCTGAGTCGGGCCGTGGGGTCTACTCGTCTAAATGACCACTGGAAGCCCGTGGTGGGGCCGCAGGTTTCAAAGGCGTTGATACGAGAGGGGAAGTCATAGCCCGGGTTACACTTCAGTGTGCACTGCTGGGAGTTCTCTTCATGATACCAGTGGCAAACCAGACCGCCATGTTTAGGAGCCTCGCTCTGCGTGAGGTTCTTACACTGCTTCTCCACTGTAGAAAAAGGGGCAATAAGACCAACCAGTTGATTAAATAAATAAATAAATGCATAAATAGATATCACTGAAATATCCTTGAAATAAAATGATTAAAATTATTAACGAACAACAAAAGTAGTTCTCTTTTCCAATTTGCCACAGTATAAACATATATCTAGAAATATCCGAATATTTCAGATACAATTCCTTTTTTCTTCCTTTGCCATTTTTCTTCAAGATGCATTTTGTAAGTACCGTCCCATTAACTGCAATGCAGTCTAGATCTCAAATATGGAAGGTATAAAAAGTTGCCGTTTTCTTCAAATAGCAGTTTTGAATCAAACAGATATCCCATTAGCATGAGAGGAAGTAAGTGATAATAAAAATTAACCAGCACAATACAGGTACCTTTGCACGTGTGTTTGTCCACGTCGAGGGCGTAGCCTTGAATGGAGCATGCGCACCTGTAACTTCCGGGGGCATTTTCACAGACTTGCTGACAAGGACCTTTGCCTTCGTTGGAGTTGCACTCGTTTTCATCTATAATCAATATAAAAACCCCAACATTGGCTTTGATTACCTTAACACACATCCATGCATCATTTGGTTCGTATTGATGCATTTTCAGACTGCCTTGACTACCTGATTTAAGTAAATTTTTTATTCACGTTGTAATAAAGACTCTAATCAGAGATGTGATACAACCACTCCAAAATGAGATTGATATTTTAGAGAATAATACTGTTCCCTCTATGACGTCACCTGTGCAGGGTCCACCAGGCGGGCCCTTGTATCCTGCGTCACACATGCAACCCTGTAACGTGTTGCCCGTGCTATTGGTATGGGTGAGGGTAGGACAGGGAAGACAGCTGGCGATACTGGCCTTGTAGGTGTTTATTGGGCAAGCTGAAAACAGTTATAATACCACAACGAAGTTTACTGTTAAGTAACAACTATAGGCTAGGTGATGCTGCAGGCACGTTTTCTGAATACATGTAGACCTATATGGAAATTAAATGTGTTTTATACTTGGAATGTTTTTAAAGTCCATATTTATTAAACGGTGTATATTTCTGACATGGATTATGGCTTGGTTAGTCAGCGTTAATTAAATGGCATACCTCACGATTTATGCGGTCATTTTTGCCCATGGTTTGTCTTTGGGAATATGATTCAAGGTCAATCAAAATACTCACCCAAACACAGGGGCTCAGTGCCATCCCAACTGCCCTGCTCACTTCCGGTTTCTGTGCACCTGCGTACACTACTTCCGTTTACCAACACGTGGCCTTCGTCGCACGCAAATACGCAAGTCTCGCCGACTCTCGTTCCACATGAGACCACGCTGCCATTAACAGGTGCTGAATGTGCCTTACATCTGATTTCTGAAACAAAAAGATATGACGTAATTTATTAAGATAGGAAATTAATTAGAATGAGAGCAATCTAATTAAACTCGCACGAAACAATACTTAACACAGCTAACAATGTAGTATGGAGCTACAGTTGTATTTTGTACTACAGTTATATCTACATTACAGGAACAGTCTTCCCACAGGTCCAAGTTTTTTAACTGGCTAAAAATTGACTCCCCACAAGGTGTATGAATTGGTAAATGAATAAACAAACACAATTATTTTACCCTGACAAGGTCCTCCGTTTGGCCCAATGAACCCCTCGTTACACATGCACAGCTGTCTGCTGCCCGTGGCGTTGGTGACGGTGTGAGAGTTTGGTGGACATGGAATACACAGCTCTTGTCCTTGGTCTACCGTCTTGTACGTGTCCTTGGGACAAGCTATAACGAGGGTTTATTTGAATAAGACTGTCTACGTGAATGCGATAACGCAATGAAGGGAATCCAGAATTTATGTGAATGTTATAATTCGTAAACTATTTTCACGATCGACAGAAATATCAGCAGTATATGACCATGACTTCACTCCTGCACTCCGGTGTAAAGAAAATTAGGGTCCGTCTTACAGAAAGTCCGCCCTCAATATAGTTATAATGGTTAGGGATAGCCTGACACGCTACTTAGAACTAACACTTACCTAAACAGCGGGGTACAGGTGCTGACCACTGTCTGTTAGCCCTACATACCGCCCCCTGCTGGCCACGGAGAACGTAACCATCAAGACACTTAAAACTGATGTTCTGTCTGTAGAGAAACCCGTCATCAATACGGATACCAAACTCGGGATTACCTGGGTTACTGCAGGTTATAGCTAAAAAATACAGTGTAATTACATGTATCATGTGCATTTTTCAAGTCAACATAATGCTTACGTTCTGGAGGATCATAATACATGTGGGTAACCGTAGCTACCAAACGCAATCTCATAAGCTCATGCCATATGGATGATCTATACATTTTAGAAAAATGACCAAAAGAATATGGATAAATTGTAAGCGTCAACAAAACATATTTGAAAACGTTTTCAACACCCCTTAGCGCACACGGCCTTACGATTGGGAACATTTCTACCGGTTGCTGTAATGATACCGTTATGTCTAAGCATGTGCAACATTTGTGTCTATGGCCTAAGTTTATTAACATTGACTACGGTGGCAAGTACATTTTGTCTTTTTTATTTGTCTTCTGGAATGGTCTGTCAATTAACCATTTTTATCAAGGCAATACTATAAAACTACCTTCACATTCTGGAACTTGTCCTGTCCAGCCGCCGTCCGCCAGACACTCAATAGTGCTGTTACCAACAAGCTCATAGCCGCTGGCGCACGAGAATACAAGTTTGGTGCCCACGCCGTTTCTCTCGTTGGTTCTCGCGATATTTCCATTGGCTGGCGCCTCGAGTTGATCACAGTTGATCTCTGCAATAGTAACAAAGTACAGTTTGTACTTGTTTTTAGGGGAAAAACTAAGTCACCACTGGACACAGATGAAGACTACCCGTAGAACACTATTCAGTGTCTTACAGTAGGCCTACATATATGTATTTTGCGAAAATGTAGCATTTGTACTGAATTTTGTAGATGACTTTAACAGGGATGATCACGGTTCATATACTGGTGTATATAAGACTTTGAAATAATGCCAGTTGAACAGCAAATTAGAAAAGGATTTAACTAAGCAGTAAACAGATTATTTTCTGAAAAAAATGAAATGAATGATTTAGTTAATAAACAGGTCTAACCTTTACAAATGGGTTGTTTTCCACTCCAGGATCCAGTTGGAAGACACTTTCTGGATGTTGACCCGATCAGCTTGTAACCATGGTTACAGGTGAAGGTCAACAAGGCGTCATAAGTGTACACGTGACCACTTCGCGCGCCATTGTTGGGGATTCCGGGATTTCCACAGTAACGCGCTGAAAAAGGGGCGGTACAGGTACGTATTTTAAATTTAAATAAACAAGGGAAATGTATACTGACGCAACTTCGCCCTGTGCTGTATGCAGCCTACAACTAGTAGTATATAGGTCAATGGAAGAAGCATTTTGTGTCGTTTAAAAATATAATATTTGGGGCCAGTTTCATTGGAAAAAGTAAGAAATGCCCTTCGTTTAAGACATACAGTAATAATGTTTTATGAATACTTCAACATATCCAGAATCAATCCCGCCAACACATGGTATATATACACATAGCCTCACCTTGGCATGTCGGCTTCACGGCGCTCCACATGCCTCGTTTCTTCACATCCTGTACACATGTCATGGAGTCTGGCCCATGTAGCAGGTACCCTGTGTCACACTGGAACCCCAGGGTGTCTCCATACAGGTACATGTCTTTACTGTTCACCAGGATACCGTGATCAGGAGCAGTGACATTAGGGCACTCCAGGCCTGTCATAGCATGATGGGGTTTAATACATAAATAATAATAATAATAATAATAATAATAATAATAATAATAATAATACAGGTACATGTCTTTACTGTTCACTAGGATACCATGATCAGGAGCAGTGACATTAGGTCACTCCAGGCCTGTCATAGCATGATGGGGTTTAATACATAAATAATAATAATAATAATAATAATAATAATAATACAGGTACACGTCTTTACTGTTCACCAGGATACCGTGATCAGGAGCAGTGACGGTAGGGCACTCCAAGCCTGTTATAGCATGTAGGGGTTTAAATACATAAATAAAAGTAATAATAATAATAATAATAATAATAATAATAATAATAATAATAGATTATTTTGAGTTTAAATTCCAATTTGCTCAGCAGCCTTGCAACGTGAATAAGGAATAAAAAAACAATAAATGAAAAGGAAAATTGTTTTAAACAGGTATAATTGATTAAAACAAATAATGTTAATTAAAACAAAGTTAATTCATTACAATCTTTAAAAAGTCGTTAAAAGAAAAAAAATTGTTTTATTTTGTTGATTCCATTATGAAGGCGGTTCTTAAAGGGATAATAACTCTTCGTTTCGGCCAAAAAATGAATTTTCCTGGAGTAAACAACAATTTTCCCATACTTACCAATGGTTAATGAATCCATTTTTACATTCAAAGTTAGTCCCTGTTTTTTTTCTAAAAAGTTTGGTTTTTTGTTAAAATCTCTTAAGATATTATAACAGAGTATAGCCATCAATGGAGGTCACGTGGTCTAAAGACAAACTCAGATATTAGAAAAATAGCTTTAACTGCCGTTTTTGTGGTAAAACAGAATATATTATATTTCTATGAGTTACTCACAATGTTTTTATTGTGACATATAGATCTCATACGAAGAGTTATTATCCCTTTAATATACTTAAATCATAATGTCCTATAAATCAGTGTAGAAAAGTTTAATGCTTGGCAAATCGAGGACCAAAATATTACCAAGGACCCGCTCGTAATAAGCTGAGAGGTGCTGTACTTTGCAAGAATATCATGTTATTTAACTGAACACACTGAAATAACGAACAAAATCATCCACTCACGTTGACAGGGCTCTGGGTCTCTGCCGGACCACTTCCCGTCCAGTTGACACGTCCTGTGCCTGTCCCCCTCCAGACGGTAACCCTTGCCACACACATAAGACAGGTGAGAGTTGTAGGTTGCCGGCCACACCACCACGCCCTCTATATGCCCGTATTGTGGCTTGGCTGGGCGAGGACATGTTATTGCTGAAAAACAGTACAGGCATTGTGGAGGTGAATGTTTAACAGGTGAGAACCTTTCCATTCCGACTTTGCCAAGAGGCAGTGTACAGGTATAAGTGATTGAGCGGGGAGCGGGTTGTAGGCCTACATGTACTAAGTAATATAACTATTACACTATATAGCTCAGGGATATTATATACTTTACATTGGTCTACTAGGAGAATTTGAACAGTGCTTTGCCGGCCAAGTCAAACTGCAGTCAGTGCAACTGCAGGGCTGAGATGAGGAAAAGAAGCGTTGTATAAATACGGATCGACATAATAGCATAGGACTTAAGATCTTACTATTTGTTGCGCTCTGTTATTCTGAGGCGAAAATAAACTTAAAAGCTTCTGGTACCTTCCTCACAGCATTGTCCGATATAACCTCTATAACAGATACATTTGTCTCCGTTGCCAACGCCTCGTTTTCGGCAGTTTATGTAGCACACCTGCTGCTGAAAGCGGTCCGGAGGCGGCGGCAGTTTCTTACAGTCAGCTGTGGCGTCGGCCTTGAGTGTCCTTGACCTTGACCTTTTCCCGCTGTCACAGGGGCCACTACAGGGACTCCACTCCGACCACGGCCACTGCTGGCGACATTTGATTTCTACCAAAGCTTGGTGCTATCGTAATAAAAAATGGTCATAAAGTTATGTAATGATTCAAGGGAAATCTTGATAATATAACACTTGTCTTGTTTTTTTCCATGCCCCTTAAAATGTCAAGCTTTTTTTTTTTTTTTTTTTTTGTTTTTTGAAAAGCCTCTTTTTAATGTTTGAATAAAGCTTTCACTTGGCATTTAAGTCTTGTTTCGCTCTCAAAACCAGATGTGAATTATGACATTTGCAATCTCATTGCGACAGAGAAGATTCTTTGATTGTGCCTCACTCCACTTAGCATTCAACAGGATTTTGGAAACGTAATGTGTCAGGCAGATCCGCGTGCCCTTTTTTTTTTTTTATCTATTTAAAGTGATGTTACATTGGCAGCTTAAAAGGTCTAAAATCGGGAGACAGCATAATCTGTCATTTCGTATAAAATGAACACTTTTTTCTCAAGTGATTGCTTTTTCATTCTCTCTGGCAAATAGGACACCCCTCCAAACTATCGCACCTGAATCTCTTCTACATGTAATATTCTCCTGTCATCCAAGTTTGGACCTCCCCCTCCACCCCCCAGTGGCCTCAGGGTGCCCCCCAGCGCCCTCAGGGTGGCTTATCTTACCTGTTCTCTGTCTGACTCTAAACTCTCCCTGTATCTCTCCACAGCCTCCTCACCGCGGTCAAACCAGCCCCGCTTCACCCGTTTACGATACACTGGCCTGGTGTGCAGGAAAGCCTTGGCCTGGCGGGCCACCAGGAACCGCGCCATAGCCTCTTCATGGGGCGCTGATCGCTCCACACTGTTGTAATAGCCGGGGTTTGAAAATAAACAAATAGAATATATAAGACGACATACAGAGTACTGGCATACTTTGGGGGGTATATTGATGAAATATGGCATGTGGATGGACGGATGGATATAATAATTAGTGAATGTATACATTAATATAAAAGTCAGATAAATAAATAAATAAATAAATAAATAAATAAATAATGAGCGAACATATATAAAAGATAAATAAATAAATAAATGTAAATTAATACATAAATAAAAAATAAATAAATGTACATACAAGTGCATGTCAAATTTTACATTACCTGTCTAGCGTCGCCGAAGCGCCCCCTATTAACGCACATATAAACCAGACGACTAAAGTTCTGTCCATCTCAGTAGTCGGCTTGGTGACAGTGAAGCTCTACGTACAATATGTCAGACTGTAAATGTAAAAAACTCCACGTCCTGAAATTGTTTTTAAAAATCCAGGTTCCCTCCAGCGTCCCCGGCTCTCCCGGATACGGAGTGGCAAGCTTAATTAATCACAGCTGGTGCTATTTTCTTCCGCGTTCGTATCCTGTTGTTGTGAACCGGTTAATGTTCGTATTAGTGGTGTAGGGGAGATAAACTTGTACTAATAGTCTGTAAACAGGACTCAGTCAGTGATAAGTCGAGCACGCGTCTGCTGTCACTCCTATTTAAACAACGCCAATCTCTAAATAAACACCGTTCACAGAGAGTTGAATGAAGCCCTTTGCACGCGTTGTTTTGTTTTTGTTAAACAGAATGAGTGCCCCATTTACAGAGGAGTAACACGCTGTTCTTCTTACTGCACCGTCCTTTAAATTATTAATGGTGAGAAATGGAGCCATATACGTATAACTATAAAATATGTTTTCTCTTATTGCTTAGTGAATGACAAATCCAACTGAAAACACATTACTAGTCATCTCTGCCGTCCAGTATAGCGCTGGCGCCACGTGCAGCAGACATGATCTTGACACACGAATACCCTCAGGGGTGCCGCTTTTCTTTGTGGGAAGGGTGAAATAAAAATAATATTTTAATGACTTGTGTCCGGCTTTCCTTGATTTTCGAATTTTGCGAGTGGGAGATTCAGTGCACCAGGCCTATATATATGTTGAAGCAAATCTAAATTGCAACGATCAAATGAGAAAGGGGAAAAACATAATCATTAGTGGGGAACGTTGAAGAAGTCTTAACTGGAATGGGGGTGAGCTATGCATAGCTTCCCTGATCTTATTGATCGTTATCACTAGATCAACCCATGTTGGTGTTTTAATTGTCCTGGTGTCTATTCTCACAATTCCATCTTTCTCATGATATCATGGGATTTTCCTTGATGTATTTTAAGTACGACAGTGTAGCGTGACCACGTAGATGTAGATGATATATACAGCCATGTGTACCAGTAACGAACCCACCCACGTCATATAGCGCCAGTGGCCAGTCACTTGTGGTTAATTTAAATGGGCTGGATACAATCTTCTTTCAAGTTTGAGCTTTCAGGATGTTGTTCTGATTACAGGACTGTTTGTTCTTGCTGTTGTTCAGCGTCTGACCCCCCGCAAGGCAGTAAATCCTGTTTTACGAAATGAGCTGTCACTCAGCAGGAGTGGCCTCAGGCTCAAGGCCGCGGATCCGGGTGCGAAATTTCAGCAAATATTCCCCGCCCCGTATCTCGCAACAACAGAACTGCCTGGCTTCATCAGCTGACTGGCCGCGTATAAGCTGAAAACAGCGTGTGCGTAGCGATAGACGTCTGTTCAACATGGAGGCGTTCAAGTTGCAATCCTTTTTGCTCTTTCTAGCAGCATTTTTGTTAGTGTTGACGTTGATCCAAGCCGAGGACACAGGGTAAGCGTTTTACAATTACGTTCAACTTTCAAGGCTTTCAAGGCGATTTTCGGCGATAAGTTCTTTAGAATTGTTCTGTGTATTTTTCCAGTTTCATAGAATGAACAGTGGAAGTCTTCCACAAAGATTATAACTATAAATAATGGAAAATACACGTACAAATCACTCTTATTAAGACTTAGGGAGCTGCTATTTTATTTGAAATGAATCTAGTAAAAAATCATGAACAGAAATTGGCAATAAACACGCAGAACTTGAGAAGGATATTACTGAAAATAAGAAGACGTGCCTTGATTTGTTTTGAAAATGGTCTCAGGGTTATGACTTGTTACGTTTGAATAATTTTTATCAGCTGCAACTAATATTGTCAGAAGTTCTAAACATTTTAAAACTATAAGCAAACGTTCTCTGGTAGGTTCTTACATAATCTGCAATAGTGGAACAAAATCTTCTGGCATGGGACGCACCTTCTTTTAAATACAAGCATTACTTAGATATACGTTTTGACTGTTTACTCCTTAAAATCATACAAAAAATATTGAATGGACATTTTTTTATTACAAATTGTGATCATTAGTTCTAATATGTACAAGAAGGTAAAGTGTGGTGTGATTTGAAATCTGTTTCCTCCCTGTATTCTCCTGAGAGTAGCGTAAAGTTGGGATTATGGAGCATCTTTGAACCGGCGTCTTCCCTTCATTAATAAAAAATGATTCTATATTTAAGACAAAATAATAGTTGTTTACACGTATTTATTTTTGAAAAGACTTCTCACTAAATGTTGATACTGCATATTTTGGAGCAAAACGAAAATCCTAAATGGCATGAAAATTAACAGAAATTTCTCGATGTGTGAATTATCAAACATTACCCTGCCTGTGACTTCAACAGCAACAAAAAATTTACAACAGCATAGAAATAAATGGCTGCAGGGAGCCGGTCACGACTGAGACTGACCCTGTGTATCTCAATAACAGCAAGTATCATCAATCCAATCTAAGTCATTGGTTATACGTGGCCGATCACTTTGTCAGATTTTTCGTTTAAACACTTGTTCATTTTTTCCGGAAAACAACCATTTTCACGTTTGTATATCGTCATGGATGAAACCATGTAAGTGGTGATATCATCGTATTCTTCAGTGCCACTATTACGGAGGACGACACCATGTTTGTTGACGAGGCTGAAGCCAAGGCTTACCGACCTCGCCGAGTGAAGAGAGGCTGGAGACGTATACGGATCAGGGTGAAACGCATAACTGGAGAGGAAAGAAAGGAAGAGAGAGAAAGCCGCAGCGAGCAAGCCAGACGAGACGAGCTGAACAGATTCTGTACCGCCAACTGTTGGTCTCAATGGACGCCATATTCCCCGTGCTCTGTCCAGTGTGGACACGGAGGTAAATGTTTTATTGTTAAAAGTACATATTCACCCTATGAGATTTGATACCCCCCCCTCCCCCTCCTTCAATGCATGCACCCTATAAACGATTTAACCCCTTTAATGTATTTTCTGGGCCGTACCTGATGTTGATGTATCCATCAGAGCTAAGGAAGATGATCTCTGGTTATAATGACTGGCCAGTCATTTTTAATCAAATCAGCCTTTGTAGATTTAAGTGAAGGTCACATCTAAGTGCAGAAAGGGATAGATACATGATTCGTGAGAACGAGAACATTGGTTATTTCCCAAGGAAAATCAATTTGGGGGGTAACATGTAGCTGTCCTTTAATGCTGGCAATGATCTGATGGTGCTATCTTTATTTAAACATTTCATTATTCTAATAATTATCTAAATACTCAAGCGTTACATAGATTTCACAATTGTTTGGCTTTGGAATTATGTCCTTTTTATTAACATGGCCATCAGTTTCCACGGATTCACCTTTTCTGTCACTAAGCTGCTTAAGATTAATATGTGCGCGTTAATCTTTTGAAATAATATAAAGCGATATTTCAATAATTTTCAAATAGGCAGATCAAGAGGGCTCATCCACGAGGGTAATAAAGCACTAGTGTTTTGTACGTAAATAGATGCTGAATAGGTTTAGACTAAAATTGTACATTTATACTCTTACTCCGAAGTTAAAGTGCTCGGCTTGACGGTCTCTGATCTCAGAAATCCCCTGGTTTTCCACTACTTGAAACTAAGTGGAAATAGTGTGAACTCCCAGACTCGGATTGTGATTCAGTTTTGGACAAGGGAGGTATTTATTACTATTGATAACTATCCTATACATGTATGTTGCAACTAATGAGTCCCCTCTTTCTCCTAGGCACCAGAACACGCACGCGATCTAAAGCTCCTCCAGCGAGGTGTTCAGGCTGGGCCGCCGGACACAACTGTAACGGACCCTCCCTGGAACGCCCGGGGTGTTCTGTACCCTGTAGTAACGGTGGCACCCCTGGGAATGCGATGTGCTCCTGTTCACCCGGGTTTATTGGGAAATGCTGTGAGACCAGTAAGTGGAAGTCATACCCATTTATTGTGTATTTTTCATTTAAGGTCGACCAGTCAATGAGAAAACCTACCCGTGATATTACATAGCCAGTGCTAGTACACTTCATTGCGACAGTAAAACACGTACAGGTTTTTTTTTTAAATTTAAAGTAAAGAATAAACTATATTGCAAGACTGCTGTGAAATTTTGCAGTATGTTAACCTTAAATCATATTTAAAAAATTTAAGAAGGTTATATGAAGAATACATATCATTAATGTTTACAGAGGTCACCTGTCAACATCCGGGCAGACCCGCCCATGGTGACGTCACACCGAGTGCCCCCCCGCATGACGTAGGCACAAGGGTTACATACAAGTGTGAGACCGGCTACCGCCTGCAAGGAACGAACACTCGAACTTGTCAAGCCAATGGCCAGTTTGATGGATCATTACCGACTTGTTCGCGTACGTGTGTGATACATAGAACCTTGATCTTATAATCTTAATCCATTGTGACTTAAGAATTTGCATTACACCCCGGTTTTTCAAATATTGGAATAGAAATATAAAGAGTCACCAGGTCAGTTTCTTATCATGGTTATAAATACGAATATTACAAAATTTGTTTGTTATTCACCAGAAAAGAACGAGCAACGACGATTTTCTTCAAGCCAAAGATAACTACTGCATAGTGGCATCTATTATTATGATATGTTTTAATGATCACATATTTCCAACTGGTTCTAGTCGTTGACTGTGGAGATCCGGGTACCCCCACCAAGGGGAACCACAGTGTGACAGCCACCACGTACCAAGGCACCGTATCCTACTCGTGTTCTACAGGGTACAAGGTTCAGGGAGACACCACCAGGACATGTCAGGCTGACGGTACATGGAGTGGAGAACTGCCACAGTGTCAGAGTAGGTCCAACACGGCACCGCAGTCCGCCTTTATACCTGTATCCCCGTTATAGAGTCCTTAAATCCGCTTTGTTACTCACTCTGTTTTCTCTCCTCTTTTTTTTTTTCTCTTTCAGTATGCAAATGTAAATTACAGAGAAAATATAAAAAAAAAATATAAGAAGCTAAAACGGTTGTCAGACACTTTAGAACATAAATTAATAGTTAAAGATATCTATAGTATTTATATTTGTATTCATTCCACTAGTCATCTCCTGTGGCGCCCTCCCCGGGTTAGAAAACGGGGTTCAGAGTCACTCCGGTGGCCCTCCTGGGAATGTGTACGGGGGAGAGATGACATTCAGCTGTAACAGTGGGTTTTACCTACAGGGGTCTAGACAGAGAAAATGTCAACTATCAGGACAATGGGACGGAACGCAACCAACTTGTGAACGTAAGGACATTTACTGAATAATGGTTTGATTGGATGATGTTTTTGGATGATAAAAAGCCTCAGTTCTTTTGGGGTTTTTTGTGTGTCGTAAGGAGTTCTTAGGAAGTATTGTAGTGCCGCGCTACTATTTCTTACATATAAGAATTTTGTATTGCTCTGAAGTGCATTGAAAAGGCTAGTCACACTGAGAGATCATAAACTCTACATATAACGTATAGGTTATAAGATATTGATTATTGCTTGATCAATTCAATCCGCTAGCCATATTTATTTTTAGTGTCCATTCGATTTTTCTACAAACATATGTGTATTTGTAAAAATGTGTATTATTTATGATATTTTATGTAAAGTCTACTGAACATTTTAAATGGATTTTAGACTTAAAATAAATTTATTATTTATTATTATTATTATAAAAATGTTCTTAAAGAAAACTGCTTTGATATTTTTTATGTAACAGTGATTGCAATAAGAACTTTTCCTTATATCAGCTATCGTCTGTCCTGATCTGACAGACCCACAGTTTGGAACCGCCTCTACACCTCAAGGAACCCGGTTTGGGTCAAAGGTCACCTACACCTGTGACAGTGGCTACATGTTACAGGGAGACGCTGAGAGGACATGTGAGGCACAGGGTATACAGGGGGTGTGGTCAGGAAGTAAACCTCAGTGCACACGTAAGTTGACAATGACGTCATCGATTATGTTTACGTCACAAAGAATGTTGGTCAATATCATTTGACTTGTAATTTAAAGTAAGTGTGTGCAAATATGTTATTTGAGGCGATTGATCTCTCTTTTATATTGGTTTCATATCTGAAATAACTGAAAAATAAATTGGCCTACATAAATAATAAGATAAGACGCAAATAAATAATATTTGCAATCTAATATAAATTAAAATGACCATATAGAATACTATGAAATTTACGGATAAAATATTCTCAGTTTTCATTGAAGCCATTCAGAAAAAACCTGCTTTATTTCAGCTGTGGACTGTGGTGACCCAGGTCTTCCCCAGAATGGTGTCAAGACCGGAAGTGATTACACGTTTGGAAACGAGGTCAACTTTCAGTGTCAGCCCGGCTACTTCCTTCAAGGCAGCGATAAGATCACGTGTACAGCATCCGGGCAGTGGTCTGCAAAATTACCTAACTGTTCAGGTAGATTGATGCCAATTTCTTTATACGTTTCAGACAATTATATAAATTGATTATATATATATATTAAAAGGGAAATCAAACATGATATAAGAGAAATGTAATTATTAATTGATAAGATGTTTTGTTCATTTATTATACCCGGCACAGGTTCATGTACTGTTGTCATGATTGTCCATTTCTGCTATTGTTGCTAATGTGTCTTTTCTACTTCCAGCTTGTCCACTCAACCAGTACAAACCCGGTGTGAACAGCAGAATATCCTGTGTGCCATGCCCTGAAAACTCCCACACTCTAGATGGCGCCAGTACTGATGTCACTCAATGTATTTGTAACTATGGTTACGAGGGTCCAGCTGGGGGTCCATGTTCAGGTGGGTGTGGTCTTTGTGTTATCAATCAATTTATTTAATAAGCTATTTAAAGTGAGGTTCTGTAGCAGTGTAGTACTGTAGTTTATATCTTAATAGAAGTCATCTCTTTGTATTCTGCAATCCACATCTTAACCTGCAGGTAGTTTGTGTGCCAAAATCTCTCAACTTCTCACAATGGTCTTCATGGGTTTAATCAATTGGTTTGTTTTTATGTAACCTAATACCAATATCATTGTCTCTAGAGATCCGTTGCCCTGCCCTGAATCCCCCAGACCACGGCAGTATTGCAGCCTGTCAAACTGCAGTGAACGACACGTGTACTTTCCAGTGTGACCCAGGGTACATCTTTGGAACAGAAAGTGAAAGTGCCACCAAAGTTTGCAAAATCGATGCCACGTGGACGGGTGGAAATGTCACGTGTCTTGGTGAGTGAAAAAAAGAGTTAAGCAGCTACCAGTATGAGGAGTGTGTGTACAATCGCTGCCTTACCTTTATATCAAAATGTCATATAGGACGAACACAGACATTTGCACACAAACTTAGGTTTATATTTGATTTAACTACATGTATATATTTTACATCAATTCTTCCGAGTCAGCAGCAATAATACAATTTACCATTTCATGGATTGACAGTCAATGCCTCATTTAGTCCATAATTACGTTAACAGTAACAATGTTTTAGTAACAAAGACCATTCCTTAAGACTGCTTGTATATCCATGTGACATATACATTTCAGAATGTCCGGTAAATACGTACAAATCCGACCCCACATCATGTGACAGCTGTCCCGCACTGACGAACACCAATGGAACTGTGGGTAATGTAATATCCGGCTGTGTGTGTGATGGCGGGTACAGGGGACCTGGAGGTGGACCTTGTGATGGTAGGTGGACGGGGAAATTTACTGACTATTTTGGTGAAAAGTTTGCACTGATGTCTGCTACTGTCTGCTGCTGAAGTACAAGTAAAGATACACTGCATTGTACATCATTTGTATTATTTTATGGAAAATTAACGATGCCCTGTTGTATCTGGATTTTATTTTGATGTGGAAGACGTGCGGTTCTCAATTCTTAATTCTAAATCTTTTTTGTTTTCTTTAGATATTGACGAATGTGTAGAAGACAATGGTGCAGGTTGTAATCAAACATGTGAGAATACTCCTGGAAGCTACAGGTGTCTGTGTACTATACCTGGTTATAGAGTTCACCCAGTTGACTCAACGTTATGTGAAGGTACATTTAATAATTATTATATACCTGGTTATAGAGTTCACCCAGTTGACTCAACGTTATGTGAAGGTACATTTAATAATTATTATATACCTATACTTATAGAGTTCACCCAGTTGACTCAACGTTATGTGAAGGTACATTTAATAATTATTATATACCTGGTTATAAAGTTC